>OUQQ01000035.1:0-63455 GCA_900404475.1 Spongospora subterranea | reverse complement strand
TTGACGTTGTCATGATCGTGGGTATGAGGTTGCACAGGCAAGCCGGCCGCGGGAGGTTCTTGGAATCTGAAATGAGCATTCACTGCAGCATTCTGATAGGATCTTAGACACGCTCTGGCTACGAATCCGCCCACAATATTATAATGACGACTTTTGGGGTAATGAGCAATTACACCTTGGTGGCTATTGTAGCCAACAAAGAGATAGCCGTCCAAACTGTCGCCAATCCCACTGACTCTATGAGTACGACATCGAAGCAAATCGAAGCCGGTTGCATTAGGAAATATGGCCGACAGACGCCCTAGTGTCTCGTCTGATGGATTATCTGTAAGCGGTCCATCGAGCAAGTCAGTCCACCATTCTTCGATCACCGGTTCAGCGACTGGAGTGTCAGCAATATTGGCTCCAGGTAGCAGACAGGCCGGAACTAGATGGCGAGGCCACTTCACAATTCGGCGATAGATGAGATCGCCGATCTTGTAGTAAGGCTTTCCGGGCTCTATATCACGTTCGAATTCGTAGAATCCGAGCAGGAAAGGTTCGGCAATCTCAAGTTCATATGCGCGAAGACCTAGATTGTCCAATTCCCCTGAGGGGTTCGGGTAGTTGTCGAGAAGGCGAATGTTTGGAAGGGGGTCGGGAATGAAATCGTCCTCCATGGAAGGAAACCTGTGGTGAAAGACAGTGAGAAGGGACAGTGAGAAGGCGACGATAAAGAGGGAGGTACAGAAACCGAATGATGACGTGTCATGTTGGCCACTGGAAGGGTTGCACAGCATTGTGGCCTCATATAGGGGCAATATCTATATATAGAAAAACAGTCCAATAAATCGAGTGCTTTGCAGTTGGCACTTGGTAGTTTTAGAGTTGATCATACTAATCCGCAACCAGTTGGGTTTTATCGGGCGGTAAAATGGTGGTCGAAACAATACCGCGACCACCTTCTCATGGAAGCGACGAAAACGCGATGTTGCCAAACTGGAGGTATTTGGATTGGACATAAATGACGGGTCATACTAATTTCGAGCCCAAGGAGGACGGTACGCGGAAGTTCATGCATTCATATACGTGCGGTCTGGCTCGTAGAAAACGGGGGTTAGTTTTCCGTAATCCCCACAGCCGCTATGAATCGGGGCGACATGTGGAATAGAAGTGATTATTCCCACCGGTGGTTTTATGGACAAAATTGACATGAAAGAGAATTTCAGCCAAAGCAGAGAGCATGCCGCATTGCCGATGCCCCATCTTCACTTAATCCTTCTTTCTGTGGAAATACGGCATGCGCTTTTCTTTGCTGATGGATTTCAACGGCTATTGGTTTCCTTATCTTCTTTCCTGCCAGCAGTGAAGTGGTATTATCATTGATTACCCATGATGCGGTCGGTACTCCCGCCACATCATTCACGTCCAAAGCGTAGAGTCGTTCAGTCGTAACTCGTAACAAAAAAACAATGCCGTGACAGACTATGTGGCAATTTTATCGCCATCTGATCACACGTGTGAAATCGCTGCATCCGGACCCTGCCCTTCTCGACGGTAAAGAAAGGCCCCTCGAGATGTTTGGAGTCTGTTTTAGTGGACCCCCAGACATTCCCATAATTACTGTAGTATTCTTCTTGATACTGGCATCGTTGTCGGCAATACCTAACTTTGCCTGGTCCTCGCGCATTACCCTCCTCACGGTAGCTTCTGGAATACCAACGTAAATGCAGTCTTGTATTGGTGAGTACCGCAGGGCATCCACCACAATATCATCCACAAAGGTAAGTACACTATCAAACCTCGTGATTGGTGAATTAATTCATCAATGTCGTCAATGTGAATATGATTACCAGGGAGTTGCGGTAATCGCGACCAATATCCGAAAATGATTCAAATTTGAGTGAGCATGGCTTTTTTGCATTATTGCACCAAAACACTTGAAATGCAAAGTGTCATTTCTTGTGTCTCCGAGAGAGTAAAACCGCGACTTGTTTGACTCGTTTGTTAATCGTTTCTGACCGTGCCATAATGCGCTTTTGCTGCCGGTTGAATTTCATCGCATATGGTGTTTGCGGATTCCCAAAGGCGTGCTAAATTTGTCACAGCCTCTGTAACTTTTATCAGCTAATGCTTTCTCGTCATCATCCAGCACGTCAGTAAATGCTGATTGGGCAAGCACGAGATCTGGATGAGAACCACAGGGGACACCTCCGTTCCACCATAGTATCTTTGAGGTTCCCAACGCCATGGCAATCTCGTATCGGAGGCCGGCGTGATTTAGCTTATGGGAATAATAACCCCTGTTGAACGGATGATGTTCGTTGATCTTGCAATCGGTGCCGTCTAAAGTGCAGCATGCTGGTCGATGAGTCCAATTTTCATAACGATCATTAAAATCAATCTGAAAAAAACTATTGAATTGGATTGTGACAAAACTGATAAAGTTTAACCAGTTCTAAGTGTCAGATTTTTTCGATCACGATCCAAATCCATATCAGGTATGTTTTCTGGGGTTATTTAGCAGGTGGCTGCTGATACTGACTCCATAGGATATATATTCAAGAAATATAGACAGCTTCAAAACTACAGTCATCGACGACAGAAGTGGCATCGGCTTCAGAAATGTCATCAATGTCACTGAAAACGATTTCCAACTCATTAAACACGAAATGAATTTGAAACAGGATATGATAAGAACGTACCCCGAAATCGGTTCGACATCCTAAAACTACAGTCAAATGCACATAAGAAAACGGAACAGGTTGAGTACTATGAAGAATAACAAAAACAATTGTGACACGCCATTGTACAACGTGAAATGAGTCCTGTGAACCTAGGGATTAGAGAGCGAGGGCCGTTCAGCCCACAGATCAGGTGTTGCAACTCAGGTGTGGTTGAGGCTAGCCGCTCAGGATGACGCGGGTTCGGGATCAAAAGCAAAACCCATTTTCAAAATTTGTCGGCCACACAGAGATCGGAAATATTCACATATTCAACTTGGAGCTTGTTAGCAAAGAAATTTGTTGAGTACAACAAACCATTGTTCAGTATCCGATGCATGTCCGAGAAGATCATCTAACAAGAAAAGAACGCAAGTTTCGACAAGCTTAAGCTAGGACTTCCTGCAAAAAAATGACACACATATCTGGATCGTCGGCAAACCATTGGGTAAAGTTGAATCACGTTCGTTTGGCTACTACCGCAAACAAATTCAACAAGACATGAGAAACGAATTCTAAACACAACGATGTCTCAAAGATAATCAATTTCATCTACAACGTCGACCTCCAACAGCACTGAGTTTCATGATTGCACTTTATCATCTAATTTCAGTTCAACATTCGTTCTTCTTTGAAACCGGTTCACAGCAAAAAATTAGGTATTGGTGCTCGGGCTGATCGCGATTGCTGATAAACACCAATGACTGACCCAAGCTTCGTTTTCATGCTCGAAGCTAATGTCAGAAATTGTACGTCAAGCGAAATTCAAGCGCATATCTGGATTATATTCAGGAACCGGTCCGACAATTGCGTTCAAATTGACGCACCTCGGTTTATTGACTGCATCTGCATCAGTTGCAATCCCAGATTAAGTTCATGAGAGCTCCTGTACCAGTGTCAGCTGTACTGAGAGAGGTGATCAGCGATATCTCATCAACAGATCCATGAGAGTTGCGTCCAGATCTATCATCGGCGGTATTCCTATCGAATAGGCGCAGGAATTTAAGAAAGTCGACGATTCCGCTTAATAGAAAACAATTTGACGACGGCGCTATTATCGATCCGAGTTTCTTGATAGAGGGTTCGCTTCATTGATAATTCCGGAATGCTTTGATCGCTGGACTTGTGCAAATCCGACCCAAGAATTCTTCATATGCGATCAGAACAATTCTCGAACCTTGAACTCGCGACGGTGTCGTGATAAATTGCCACGTTTACCCTTTATACATTCTGAAAACAAGATGCCTGTAATGGCGAAAAAACAGCCAGCGGCGACAAAGGTAAGATGAGTCAGAAACGTGGGAGAAAAACCAATTTGATGTCGCAATCTTGGATGATATTTGCAAATTCGGTAAGTACAAAAATATATTATATATAAACCCATTGGAATATATGAAGACAAGTGTATTAAAGATCGTCAAAAACAATGATTCTCGACGGGACAAAATCACAGGATCGAACCTGCGGCACTGCTGATTCTCGGCCATAAATCGGCACATTCCTTGGCAACTGGCCCGGTGATACCAGATCCCTTCATTTCACCCTTCTCGTTGACAATAACTCCAGCGTTATCTGTACCAAAGCTGTTAATAGCGATGTCGAAATATACGAACTACTCTAAAACCACATGCCTTCGAAGTAGATGAAGGTGCCATTGGGGCGGCGCCACGATTTACGCTGACGAATGACGACAGCGGGCATGACCTTCTTACGAAGTTCAGGTTTTCCCTTCTTAACAGTGGCCATGACCATATCGCCGATGGTGGCAACAGGGAGACGGTTGAGACGTCCTGGAACCCGCTTGACGGAGATGATGTACAGGTTCTTGGCGCCGGTGTTGTCGGCACAGTTGATGACAGCGCCAACCGGCAGACCGACCGTCGTCCTGAATTTAGAGCCAGCAGCTCCGCCTCGCCCGACCTTACTCATGATTGAATTTGTTGTCTAGGGGTGTAGAAAGTAGTTGATGGAGCAGAAAGCGATGCGGAGTCCGTCACGGACCTGACCAGGAGAGACCCTGTTAGGCGATTAGTGCGTCGTCGTATATATTGAGGACCCAACGAAACTTAACAAGCTGTACATTTATTGAAAATCTTGAAATAGGTGAACGATATTATTACGCCATTCCGTTACGGACGGGTCATCGCTTGTTTGCAATGCTCCTTCGGCCAAGGCGATCTTTTTATTTTGCAGCTCTAATATACGGGCTTCGATGGTTTCCGCGACTACAAACCGCCTGATACGAACCGTTTTGGTTTGCCCTGCAACTAATTCAGTGAACTGCTAGCGAATCAAGAAAACCTGATTCAACACCTATTCTATGCACACGATCAATCGCTTGGTTATCAACGGCAGGGTTCCACTAAGCGGCAGATATCAACTCGCTGGAAATCACAGATACACGAACCTCAAGGCGCAATCCACATACCCAGATATCGAGAAGAATAACGTTAGAAGCTGCAACGAGATTGAGACCAACGCCTCCAACTCTTAGAGAGCATAATAAGACAGGAATATCTGATTCCGGCGAGCAAAACGACTTCAAAACTGTTTTTCTTCCAGATTGACTCGTTTTTCCGTCGATTCGCAAAAACGACACATTTTCTTCTTTTAACGCCTTTTCAACGATGTCCAACTATACACGAATTAATGGAAAGCAACAAGAAATAAGGGTGATATACCATTGACGTCCATTGTGAGAATACAACGGTTTTACATTTCGGATCAGAACGGCGGAATTCGGCTAATTCTGACATTAAAACGCGGGTCTTGGAACTATGACTCCACTCTCTATCAAGATCAATACAAACATCTATGCCGACAGTAAATTTAACAGTAGTTGAAGGAAACAACGACTACCTTTGAGTACACCATTCAGTAGTTGATTCCTGTAAATAAAGGTGCGGCAGATTGGACATGGAACGGAAGAGCGCCTTGCGAATAGAATGTCGGAACAATCGCGACAAAATCTAACGTACACCCAATTCAAAATATGTGACGAATTAGCGAAAGGGTGGAGACATACGAATGGCCACAGCGGGTATAAACCGGATCACTGGGTGGATCAAGACTACGACAGCGGTCAAACACGAACGCAGTTAGACAGCATGGGGGCTCACCAAATCGGGCATTCTATTTCAGAGGCTCCATCAATACTCTTCAACTCGGAAGAAAGATTATCGATGTACGACTTTGAAGAACACGATTATTTCATAGAAGGTAAGAACTCACTTCAAAAATACCTGAGACCCTGTATTCGTGTCGTCGACCTCATCAGCCTTATCAGCTTGGGATCTCAGGGTACGGATAAGTCTATTCACTGAGCTTGACTGTTGCTTGGCGGCATCAGCAGTATAGCCCAATGCCTACATAAAAAACCATTGAAAAACAGGGAACACATTGTTTTGCTGGAGCACAAACAAGCAGCGGATGACAGCAGATCTGACGGAGGCGAAGAACCATTTCCAAAACGTTAGCGTAACACCTGCCGATGGTTCCTTGTCGTAGAATACCCTAATCCCAAATCGGACAATGCTTTCGATATTGAATGATTTTGACGGACCGTGATCTCTGTCTTGTTTTTCTGAAATACTTCGTTATACACAGCTCGCTCTTCTGGTGATAGAACCACATGAACAATTTGTTCATCTCGCGCCGGAAGGTCCAATAACGGTACCCCATTGGCGTCTGTCCCAGATTTGCATCTTCTTAGGAGCAGCGGATGCAAAATCGCTTTCAGCCGTTGCAACGACACAGGGTCGTTCTTCTGGAATGGAACTTCAATCTGAGAATTCCACCATGAAATCTCGGACCTGCTTTAACAATCAATATCCGAATAGGGAATATAGAGCGTTCATCTTCACGACGAAACACACAAACCGTACCAAGGCTTTTCGCGAAGGAAATGAAGCATACTGAACAAATCACCTGATAGGAAGACGTCATTATCTTGAGAAAAATGTAATTAACAGAAAACGCTTTACCCAAATTGTTCTGGATCGGAGTTCCAGTTACAAGAAATCTCGCACGCGCGTTTAGGGCGAAGCAAGCTTTTGCTGTGGCAGTTTTTCTGTTTTTTATGTGATGTGCTTCATCAAGGATTACTCGATCCCAAAATGACAGAAATATGAAACTATTGTCTTTTTGGCGAATTTCCGACTCAACCACACCTGCATTCAGGAGATTCAACACGCGACACAACAAACAAAAAGATTTGACAACCATATGTTGTAAGAACAACGTCACACTTGCCACAGCTTTCATCGCGATCAATACCATAGAATGTATAAACGCTCATGTCTGACGACATATTAGACAATATCAAAACATAAAAATTAGAAAAAGCCCTTACCTGAATGCTTTTCAATTTCATCTTTCCATTGAGACAATAGAGACATTGGACATATAACGAGAGTTGCAGGGACATAATTGCAATCATCCGGTATAGAAGCAGGGCGCCTTGGTCCTGTCGCCATCAGCGATATCATCTCGACGGTTTTCCCTGTCATTATGACGCCTTAGGTCAGAGCATCATAACAGATAGCAACGTACCCATTCCCATCTATAACAGCACTAAGACACAGAATGGGAGCGACAATAAGATACGGATCACCTCGTCTCCAAGAATACCACCACAGGCCTTCGGACGCGCTCCAGGAAACTCGAGAGCCATAGATAAAGATGAAGAATTCGAATAATAATGTGAACCGTCATCCGGAAACGTGTGTTGTCGCCATTGGGGATCCATTTTAATTTCGATACTATCAGAGGTCTCTTCCAATGATTTCTCTCTGCATTGCATCCAGTATAAGGCTTGTTTTTGATAATGCCTCAAAGTACAGCGAAGAGAGGGAGGTGGTGTTGCTTCAGGCAAGCGTTGATGTTCATGCCCAAAAGACTGATATAATGATTCGATGAGAAGCTTCTGACGATGGACTTCCTTAGCTGGATTTTGATGAATATCCTCTAACGATTGCCCTTCAGTCAAACGAAGTAAAACAAATGTGTTAGATCGAATTTGAGAAATTTCTCCATGTTCTTCATCGTTTTCGCTGCTGGGGACAGTTAAATTCATGAACAATTTCGGCAATGCAAAAACATGCACGATTATATCGATGCTGGTAAATATATCGATCTGGGTGGGGGCAAAGTCAACCGATGCAGAAATAGCGATAACATCCTGCAATAATAACGGTAACAGAATCTTCGAGAGGGACGCGCTTAGCTTTCCAACTTCCAGTTGGTTCCTGATGAACTGGTCATTCGAATTTGATAACAACATCCCTAAGACACCTAGAAATACCTGGGGTAATGCCCTTGCAGCTTAGGTACCTCATTAAACTGTAGCGACTCAGCGCCTTCCAGTATTAAAAACCTGATCACGTTTGCATCATTTCGTGAAATCTTGGCTCGTTTCACCGTTTTAGCAGCAAGTTTGGGACGCCTTATTGGGAATATCAATTGTGATCCGTAACTCACCATCCCAGCTCGGCACCGCGTCGAAAAAACACCCGTCGTTCGAAAGGAGCCAATTCGCTTAGGAAATGAACTGCATTGAGGTGAACGGTGACCTGGAACTGCGTTCTCGTCATCGCTTATGAGCTCGATTACTTCTGTATCCATTATCAAATCAAGATGATTGGAACAGCAAGGGGCAGGTTGATGCAATGGCTTGCGTTGCCCCGTGCAAGGATCCAATTTCAATGAACCTGCGAAATACACAGGAATCAACCCCGTTTCACCCTGCAAACTACGATCAGCAAATGTCACGGACATGGCGCTACAGGCCCCGTAAGCACCAACGACTGAGGGTGTGACGACAGAGGAACCCGAGGACCTGGAACCACCTGCGCTCATGGTTGCACCGTATCATGGGTCATGATCTGGATCGCGCCGAAACCAATAGGCATTGCCAATGGATATAGTTCACCTTATTGAGACAGGGGACCTAGATGAAATCAAGGCGATGGTTTTGCGATACCCAGATCGGATCAGATGGAAGGATCACAGCACAAGAAATATGCTTTGGTAAATATCAACGCGATATGAAAAAAGATTGTTCAACGTTATTAACTTGGCAAGCAGGTGGGCAGTCAGATGTAATAAATATGATATCACTAAATGGCTGATTGACCAAAAGATCGCATACGACGTCTCAACGTCTTCCCCAATAGTGCACTTGGCCGTGGAACATGCCACCGATGATCTTCTAAATTTGATTCTATCTGTTTTCGATGTAGAGTCCAGAGACCTCGACGGAAATACTGTTGTTCATCAATGCGCTCGATTAGGAAAGTCTCGGGCGCTCTTGTCGTGCTTGTCAGAAGTTGAAAAGAGATTTGGTCGAAAATGTAGTTCAATTGTCAACGCAGCCAACAAGGTAATATGTTGGTTTTGAGGATTGGCGTGCATATCAACAAACCTGTATAGAGGAGGGAAACAGCTGTGGACATTGCAGCGTTCAACTGTCGCCCAGATATTCTGAAAATTCTCATTGGACAATTTGACGCCCATGTATCGCGCGGTCTTTGCACCAAGTTGCTGACAACAGCTGACAGTCGTACTATTCGCTATCTTGTCGGGTTCTCCTTGGGGGGAGGATACCCTCTTGCGATGTTGGTAACATCCGAACTGTCTCGCCTGGGAACACCCTTCGAACAGCACGAGCGCGTTCGACAAGCGATCCGGGAAGGGATTCGCATGCAAGACCGTTTGCGCCAGATGCTGCTGGATGATCTACCCGCCGTATTTCCCAATATTCCAAACCCCATTATATGTCAAATCATCGCCTTCGTTTTATAATGACCAAAGACAGTATTAATACACATTACACCTAAATTATCCGTTGTGTATCAGAATGTGAAGTGTGTGTATGGGCCACTTGGACGACACTGTCGTAATTCCCAGTATTTCAATTACCATCGTATTTCCCAGTATTCCAACCCCCATTACACTAATACACATTACACTTAAAGTCTCCGTTGTGTATCAGAATGTGGAGTGTGTGTGTGTGTTATATTGGACCGACTTGGACAGCACTGTGAGATATTGAGATATCAATTGTACTAGGACCTCGTTCGTGGTCATCGATCTGATGAAGTCGTCATCGGAGACACTAGGCAAGTCGGGCAACAAGACAGGACAGGATCAGGATTCATCCCAAGATCGTTGCGAACGGGAGCAGCGGTCAGAGGCGGTTTCCGAAGTACCCAGCTTCGAAGGCAAGCTGAAGAAAAAGATTTCTGCATTTAAGTCAAGAATTTTCAAAATGTCATTCAAGGAACGCAGCAAAGAAAGGCCCAACGACTTGATTGAGATGGAGGAAAGAGCCAGTTCTTAGCGATACTCTGATCGGTCGTCGGAATTTGATGAAGTGAAGTCGCAGAATGTACATAAAAGACGATAGCCCGTTCTGAATAAAACTCGCCTGCATTTATTGTTGGCGATATTGCAATACAGAGATTGCGCAAAGTCGTTCGCCGTCGGTATTGCAGAAAGTGCAATCCGCAACAGAACACAGATTGTCAACTGTCCAATCAATGTACACTTAATGTAAGATAGGGCTACAGCCTGCACTGTGCTCTTCTCGAACGGATCATTCAGTATTAATGATGCCTACGGCGGGGCAAAACCGCCGCAATAATCAAGCCGATGGGACTTCACCGTCAATGAACGAGAATTCGGATGTATTTTCTGTATTTTTTTTTCTATATCTACTCGAGTTTAGTAATCTGTGTAATGCAGAACAACGCTTGCGATGCCGAAAGAGGCGACAGCGAGAAGTTCTGGAATTTATTATCCAATGCAGTAGGAAATGATGATATTGTGCGATCGTTTTATCAATCCTACCAACAATCTTTCAATCAAATTTCGTTGGACGATATGGAAGCGATGGCGCGACAATTATCGGAATCAAGACAGCAAAGCTGATATCATCGGTCATCAAACCATAATACATTTATAGTTTCGACATCTCGAACAGGGTCGCAGATGTCAGTATCGGACGCGACTCTACTTCCAGCAGATCACATCAAAAAAGTTAGCACGTCTGAGGACTTCGAATTTCGCCAAAATGACCGGCTATTGTTGTGGCCGGCTATTGCTGGTGTTCGAGTGGTTACAGCGTTACCACTACAGTATGAAACGGGCTCCGCGTGCCACCAACCGGACTCCAACCGGCCACGTTCTACATAGGAGTTGTGCGCTTAAAGTTGCTGTCACAGGGCGTTGGTCCTATGCCTGTCGAGATGATGCAAATTGACGACATGTTGATCGACGCAGAAGCCGATTCAGACGAAGACAGCCCGCGGCCTCACAAAAAACCCAGACATTGTAAACATGATAGAAAACGCCATGATTTACCAGTAAATGAGCAAGTGGCCAAACGGGGTCGGTAATTGCTTTATTGGGCCGACTGTTTTTAATTGAATTTGGGGAGCAGCAAAATTCTGTGCAGTCAAGCGTCGGTTCCCAGATTTATCACCAAACTCGCTACCCAAGCGCCAAAAAGTAGCAGTTTCACATAATATTCCACATCATTCTCGAACAAGGAATGTTAGAACGAGTAAAAGTGAAAGGTCTACAAGGTTGACGAAAGTGCTAAACCAAGTCTTAACTGATGATGTTCGCTCTTTGTCTAAACTAAGTCGTCTTCACGACAGAGAGATGTGGGGAAATGCTCGCTTGAATGTTCATGCTGATGGAAATGTTAAAAATCCGTGTTCATCGGGTGATAGCCATGACCGAAAACAACAAGTTTTAGAACAAAGAGTATCTGAACGGTTGCAACGGTTCCATTCAGACGAGGCTGCTGAGAATGATCGTAAACGATTGATTGCCGAAATTCAAGTAAGAACAACCCATGTTTTGATGGCATTGCCTAATCTATCACAGTCTGAGATGAGCGAGAAAGTGAGGTTTAGATCGCAAGATAAAGGGCCGCTTGAACTGCTACTAGAGTTTACTGGTTTGACAACTAGTGATTTATCAGATAGGAATTTGAAACGATCGTATCGTCATGCGCTATTGCAGTTTCACCCAGACCGACTCCTGCTAAAGAAATTAACTGTCGAAGAAATGGTGGAGGCTGAAGAGATTTACAAAGTCCTTCAACCAATGTACAGAAAACTGTGTGATTCTTAGACAAGGCAAAGCAAATATATTGACGTTTTCAGTACGTAGCGATGTTATCTCAGTAATTCCTTTACTAAGTTTTATGTAGGCTGTGCAGGAAGTGTGGCTGGTTGCACGGTAGTTCTTTGTAGACTAGGGACCACATTGTTGATATTGAAGTTATTTAAATTACGACCAAATCTGGTAAAGATGAAGTACGCAACAATGGATACGCTCGCAAGCATCAACTCCCTGCGAGGAAATTATTGTCTACAGTTTACAAAGAAAACCTCAAGTACCAATGAAAATCGACAAGTATAGTATAGTCTTCGAGTCGTTGCTGCTGCAAGTCAAACGTCAAAACGACACCTTTTTCCAGAAGAACGACTATGTGCAGTCTAATTCAGTACTGTTAAATATCATGAGGGGTTATGAAGAATAACCGACCGAATAAACTATTGTGAAATGCAGCGGAAACAATGTTCAAATGAGAAAATTGGAAAGGCATCGAAAACTCCAGTTGAACTTCCCAGACGATAGGTGACTCCAAATCTAGGGACTTTTGCAAAACCACGACACTATTGGACTAGGAAAACAGTTATGCATCGCTGGTCCACAGTCAATCGGGGGCCTATTTACGCTATCGATGATGGCAATAACATCACCGGCTTGATTCGATGCCATTTGGGTAAACTGTAGCTTGGGCTCCAGATTAATGATTTTGATGGAATGTGCGTTCAGCTCCGAGTCGATTGACATTAGGAAAGGCGTTGATGCCAGGCAAATTACATTTTTTGAAGCGACTGAAGTGTTTGTCAGCGAATATATAACATCTTGCGTTGTCAATACCAGATATAAAATTTGACTGCGCCTGTATGTCGGGAATTGAAACTAAGGTACTCGTGGAGGCAAACGGTTTGATATTTAGCGAACGGTCTTGCGCCCATGAGCCCTCAACAAAATGAAACGCTTTAACAGAATATTGTTGCTGGCTCCTGTTTGCAATAAATGTCGATACAATAATGTAATCGCCCTCGGCCCGGAAACTTGCAGAGATAGGCGAAACTTCTGCCGTTCTCGAAAGAAACCCTTTCATTGTATTTGACTGACCTAAAAAAAACGCATGGTTACGGGTAGAATTTTCGTGGCATGAAAAACAGGTGCACACCTAGGTAATGGTTTTCTGAAAACCCGAAATTAGATAGTTCTGCCGACCGGAACTGATATATATCATCATCAACAGAATATATCAAATGATTTTGAGTCAACGCAGTAACTAAGATACGACCAGGCCTAGCGGCCGCAGATTTCGAGTAGTGTATAGTTCTCCAATCTTGGGAAAACTTCAGAATTACCAGTGACCTGTTCTGATTTTCATGGTCTTTTGAGGCGAACGCAAAAATCCTTGCCGAACGATCAAAGGCGAACCTTTCTATGAGTCCGGTATATTCATATTGTACATGAAGCTAAACAATGACACAGTAAATCAATAGAAATAAAACAAGAATAAATCCAACCTGCCAATCATCCGGCACGACTTGTGTTTCCCGTTTTCCAAATCTGGGTAGGTCATGGAACGTAGAATGCATAGGACGACTCCATATGCTGATGTCGGGAAGGATCGGTTCTTCATTTGGATCAGTAGAATGCAAGGGATTTGGAGTTACAATCAACACCCCCAGCCTTGAACTGTCAATCGAAAACAGCTGCGAAGTACAGCTTGAATTCATTGGGGCCAACTTCAACGGCGAACGAGAGTACAATGGAATGGTGGGCCGGCTGGTTTCGTTGTTTACATGTCCACCAATTTTTGATGCAATAATGGCGGCTAGAGGAGCATTGCTAATCATAATCGCTTGCTTATCAAGAAATGATACCCGCCTTTGGTCTGATTTATCGGATAAGGGCAATGGTGAAACGGACGAGGGAGTCCCATAGCGTTTCGAAATAGTATCATATGCGTCCATTTCCTCTAAAACCATAACGACCAGGAATACACCGCATATCAGTCCAAGCGCAGCCAGAATCCATCGTAAAAACGTCGCATTTGACGACATTATCTGCGATCCAGCATTCATTTTCGGTAATGGCCGAGGGGTTTGGCGAGTCGCGATCGCCCAGGCGCTGTATCCGGCGGGATAGAAGAACCCTACAGGAATCGGAGCGTCTACGATTATAGACAGAACGGCAAATGACGTGTGATGGGAGCGGCAGATGAATCGATTTAGACGCGCATTGACTGTATAATGGGATCCCCCGGACAAATTCCCCCACTGGTATCGTATCATCTCTCACTCACCCCATCAGTCTGGCCATCACCGTCCGTTTCCCGGTTCCATTGTCTGCCGGTAACGTGAACATTTCACGCCAAGCACAAGTGACGAATGACCATCATCTGTAACAATGATTTTTTCTATGCATCGTGTTTGCTTGTCGTCAATGGTATATCGTTGGCCTAGTCAACGTGGTTGTGGCTTCTTAATTACGATATGATTCATCATAAACTATCATGGACCAACGATGCATCGAAACACTGGCTTTTCAGTTTACATCTAGAATGGCGTAGCGGATTGAATGTGGTTCAGTGTTTATAAAGCCAACTGCCCTGGATTAGCTCGCGTTGAGAAACGCGATCCTCGCTCACACGCGCCTGTTTGCATCTGTTTTAATCGATAGACGTGCAAATCAAGATCATGCCAAAATCTGTTTATACATTCGTGGACACGGAAATAATCCAGCTCGCCACACCCGGTTGCCGGAAGGGGTTCTGACAGTAATCCTGTACTCGTCAACAGAGCCCCGAAGCATTCCAGTGAAAACGTGAACATCAATGTAAAGCCCACCAGGGCAACAGGTGAACGATCGGGAACAAAGCCACATCACTACATGTCAATGATGACGATCCAAAACGGAAAGCATGTCAAGCACTATGCAGAAAGTAATGTATGTGCAAGCCATCACCATTTGGCATCAAATACGAATCGTGATGAATCCGGATCTCTGTTTAGCTGACAGCCCCTGTGCCAGGGTGTCTAGCTGCATTAATTTGCCGGCATGGCCTGAGCCAGCTATTCGTCTAGACAAGACAGGAAAACACATGGCCGACTTGCCTGAACCTGACGACCGTGGCGTATTGGTGCTGGATATAGGATCGGGGACGATCAAAGCGGGTTGGGCAGGCGATGACATGCCCAACCTGGTGCAGGCAACAGTGGCCGGGCGGATCCGGAAGAACTCGAGCGGGGAGCAGATCAGTACAGGGCATCGATACAACGAGGATCTGCTGACCGGGAATCACGCCATCAGATCTGTCGAGGAACACCCTCTGGATCTGGAGATATCGTTCCCAATTCAACGCAGCGAGATCGTCGATTGGAACGCCATTACTCAGTCGTTGCAGTCCATATACAGTACTGAGTTCAAGATCGAATCCGATCAGCACTCGGTGTTGATCACGGATTCCCCGTTCAGCACCGCCAAACAGAGGGAAAAACTCGCCGATATATTCTTTCGTCATTTCCGAGTTCCGTCGCTGCTGTTCTATAATTCAGCGGTTCTATCGCTATGTAAACCGATGAGATCATATTCCCCCATCGTATGCATTAACCTGTCTGTGTAATAGTCTCAACCGGGTAAAACGATCACCAATATCGGTTCACAAACACTCATTGATCAGTATCACCACAATCAGGGCAACCAACGGTCTAGTGGTGGAATCTGGTGAAGGCACATCCTACTCTGTACCAGTATTTGAAGGTCTTTTTCATAATTTTTCAACATCATTTTGAACGGGCTTTCTAAACTCTGAAAACCTCGTTGATCACGTTCTACTTGATTTTCAGCAAAATCCCAATCATTCAAAAACGATTGACGTATTGGCGGTTTAGCTCAGTCCTTGATTGAAGGGAGTTTGATTAGGATACTCAATAAGACATGGGATTGAAAAGATCAATATTGGCGGAACCGATCTCACACAAAGAATGTTGGAGCTGATTTCTCGACCCGATCTCCCGCTGGACATTGCTCGGGATATGAAGGAGAAGACGGTCGTTGTGAGATCCGGTTCCGCAACCGACGGTCACGATCCCGATATTCCCATGCAATATGAGCTCCCTGATGGTATTCAGAATCCGGATCAGGGATTCGAACTGCCGTTGATTCTGCTGGTTTTCAGGATCGACGATCGATATCGGCGGCCAGCTCAGATACGATATCGGGGAGATGGTGTTCCAAACCGGAACGGGGATCGGGATTCACGATATGGCCATGAACAGCATCCAGATGTGCGATAGCAACCTCAGGGCGGCGCTTTACGACAACGTTGTCGTCGCCGGTGGAACTTCGCTCATGACCGGATTTCACGATCGACTGCAGTTCGAGATGAATCGCCTCGTTCCAGAACCTGGCAGGAAGATCAAAATGCAGAATAAGCGTCGATATGCATCATGGATTGGTGGATCATTGCTCGGATCACTTTCCACGTTTTCCGAATTCAAGATCACGAGACGCGAATTCGAAGACGCCGATGACATCGTCCATAAAAAGTACTTTTGATCGCCATTTTATCAGTCAATTACGCGTTGGAGCAATAGATTCGCAAATCGCAGTGGTTGTCTGTCGTAGGTTGCTGTCAACCTGATCTCGAGTTTGACTGAAAGAACAACCAATCGCAAACGGTGTCCGATGAGGAAATGAGTGACCACTAAAACAGGTGGGCGAGTGTGAAAATCTGGCACAGATCCAGACGAGAAGGACAAAGGCCAATTCGTTCTGCCTGGTGCGATCAACGAATCGCCCAAGACTGTTTCAAGTTGACAGTATCTAGACACGAGAGATGCAGATTGGGCATCACCGATTATCCGAGCAAGATTGCGACCAAATTGGAAATTTGGCCTCTCCTCAGCATACGATAAGCCGAAGGCGTTGGCCTCGGCATCCTCGACAAGGCGGTAGTTTTTTGCTTGTACCAGGCGGCGCTGAGTCGTTTTTTCGACGTAAATGCATCCACAGACATTCGACGATTGAACTTTGAAGGACAATGGCCATACCAAATATATACAATCGAGTGGGCACAGGACGGGCTTCATGTTGGTGATTACGAAGAGAATCGACGACCAATGGAAGAGAAATACAGCAATCGACGCCATCGGTTCTTACTGATTGATATATACCGTGATTGAACGAACGATCAACGCGTCGTCGAACAGGGCTTCGGTTGACGAAACATTTGTTTTGTGGGCCGAAAACGTATGGATGCCATTTTGCGAAAATATCGCCGATACGTTTTCAATCATGGACCAACGCAGAATTCATATGATGAACGCTATGAGGCCCTGGCAGGAAACACGTCGAACAACAGGTCCTTGCCGTTGAAATACCTCGAGCAGCGTGTACGCGTTCTAGAAACAAACTCACAAAACAAGGCGTCGTCGCGATTCACTGTGTCACAATGGATAAGAAGAGCGTGGAATTAGATTGAAGAATGTTCCATCACCGACACGTGGCAGGGAATAGGATTTCTTCGCCAAGACGATGAGGAATCAGGAATACATTTCATTCACAGCAAATGTTCAACGGACGAAAAATGAAGATCTTTTTGACGGAATTCGTTCTTTTCAATCGATTGGAATCACAGGACAGAGTTATAACTGTTGGAATGATGTGTAGGGAAATACCGGATTGTGTCGTCAACTTTGTCCAGACAACGATGCCGACTTTTGATATGAATGGAATTGTCACTCTTGCGCGACGTGGACCAAGAACCAACTGTGGCGAATGTAGTCGATGAAGGGTTGATTTATTTCCCCCTTTCAAGAACTTGTAGTTTCGACAGGTATCTCGCCAGGATAAGTCCACCGTCAAGAGTTGGTTGTGGGTTACGATGGAGTTCATCATCTGAACCCCATGTTGAGTTGATGATGACGGTTCTTCATCATCGTCGCGCATGTGACAGTTTCGATCTATCTGGCCATTTGTTGAGGATACAATCCGGTATTTTCCTGCAGAGCATTCTAAAAGTTAAACATCTGTCTTGTGACGAAATTTCCCAAATCGAGTTCCATTTTCGCTGACTTTCCTCTCTGGTCCATCTTTACATGACCGGCGTGTTATAATTTTTCAACGATGAACTTCGTCTCCTCAATGGCATTTGTTTACCGTTGCAATCGTTGACCGCGAAGGTCTCGCCGGTCTTGCGTCTGACTTCGTCGTCAAACATTTGCAACATGTATCAGATTCACATGTGCTGTACAAAATCTCAGTAATTACATTCTACAGTGGTCTCGTCCTCCCCCGAATAATTCAGGAGCCAATCTAAGAAGGCTGCCCACTGATAGGGTTCGTGAGGTTCTGTGGAGTAAAAAGTAAACGGTTGTCGTTGAACCACCAGTAGGATCTAGTTAACCCTCAGTTAATCCATCAGGTCGTCCGTGCTCGGTTTGACGACCCAATTCGCTCCGTCGTCGGCCCCTCGGCCTTGGCCCTCGGGCAACGGGATGGCGAACATGTTTCCAATGGTTCGTGACCAAAATAGCGCACGAATGGGTGGGCCTGATCGTCGGCACAGATGTCGAGCCTTGCCCCAGGACGAACGAAATCGGCTGGATCCCACCCCGTTTGTTCAAAAGGTATTATAGCGGTTGACTGTCATGGCGTTGGGACAAACCCAGGTACTAGAGCCGAAATCCACAGCAATGGAAGAGATTCCATAGGACGTGTTCACGAATTGTTCAATTCAAACTTGTACGTCGATGCTAAAACCCAGCCGCTTTTGTGGCAGAATCGGGGACAATTGCGAATGGCTCAACTTCCGTCGTCGGCTGTCCACTCTTGGGCTTGGCGAGACCCAGAATGGCCGGCTGGGCTTCGTAAAGACTTGGGGAACCATCATCGTCTTCTGAATCTGGCAGTTATCCTATTCCAAATAAGTAATCCCCAGACGTGAAAGGAATCATATTCCCTGCCATTATCAGCCCCTTTCTGTGGTTCAACGTCAACGCATCCGGAGCAACCCTTTTGATAGGTTTTGGAGGTAATGGGTTCATACCCTTTTCCAGCGTCGATAAGGATGTCGTTAGCCGTTGGCGGTTTTCATCAGGCACTGCCAAGTCGTGGACTGATGAAAAAACTGTAGATCTAACGATTTCTTGTCATCTGGAACCGTTATCTGATTTCGGTACTGATCTAAAACAGTGCAATTGAAGAGTGCTCGATGATGAGTGTTCTAACGATTTGACGCACGTCAAGCTGCTCAGGAAACGCTAGGAATGACAGGATTTGCAAAGACCTGTAGAATTATATTTCGGCAACTTAACAACTTCCGGCAGTTATAAAAACGGACCGCTGATGATGTTGCCAAGTCATACTAGTTCCATAAGCATGATAAGATTACGAAATATTTCATTCCCGCTGTGGTTCAAGGTCCCCAATCAGGTAAAATGGCAAACTCGTGTATTAACACGTCGGTGAAAGAGTCCTTGGGGATTTCTATCGCCTAAAAATCCTATCATTCCTAGTCTTTCCCGAGCAGCTTGGCACGCGTCAATCGTTAGAACACTGATCATCGAGCACTCTTCATATAAGATGCAATTGCACTCTTTTAGATCAGTACCAAAATCAGACAACGATTCCAGACAAGAAATCGTTAGAAGTATCGCCGCATGCAACTTTTAGCTTTTGCGGGCAACCAACCGCCTTCCAGCAGGATATTCTTTTGCACTTTTGAAACGTTCAAAACTTATAGTTAACTCCAATGTCACTTCAATGACAAATGCATTAAAGACGTACTGAGACTCTCACAAAGCAAAATTTGGTGATTCATCTGGGAAACCCATATCACCAGCAAGCTGTCTTTTTCGGGCCTTGCATAGCTTGAAAGTTAATTGGCTGTGATTACGCTCCCTTTTCTAAATTTACATTCCGTTCGCAACGAAGTTTCTGCACCGAGAAAATTGCATCGTTGGTGGAGCGACATGATCGATGCTTTCCATTCGCTCAGATTCTGATAGCTCAGAGAATTTTGCAGAAACGTCCAGGGTGATCTCCACCTGTCGCGAAAGTTTTCTGCATTCTTTAATAGCAATCTTACCAATCTCCGGCCATCACTGAATTGAGATAATTGCTTCATCCCATTCACTTTCTGTAGACAGTTCGCCAAAACGGATTTCATCGCAGCTAAAGACAGCTAGTAGGTGATAGCTCGTTATCACCTGTCTGCTCAAAAGGAACTGTTGCGAAAAGCATCGATATTAGCCTTTTAGAGATAAGCAAGGCCACATTTTTGTCGCAAAATTTCGAGACTGAACATGCCCAAACAAACACCGATTGAGATCTCAGTAAGTAAAGGAAACAAAATTCATTTGCAGTCAATCAAAAAATATACGGATCAACACATGATCAGAGCCAAGTACTTCGATAGAGGTTGCACAGTTCCGAACCTGTGCATGGAGAAGCTTCCATGAACGCATCGACGTCTTCATTTCCGTCTTCGCCAATTTTTGTCTAACCTCTACTACAGCACAAATGTGATGACACCTGTAAAACTTTATGCAAACGTTATAAGCCACATTATAAATTTGACCGACCTTGTAAACAAAACGTTCTTCTCAAAAAATATGTGGCCTTGTTTTCTCACAAACTAATACCGATGCAATTGGTGTTGATTAAAACGTCTGCGACAAGTTAAGATCACGCTGGACAATGTTGGCAAACCATCTGAGCAGCAAATGGAAGGCATTGAGCACGTCGTTTCAACAAGAGCGCGTCAAGGCAAATTTCAACATGGAGCTACACTGTGCGGAGACCGGGGTACTGTACATTCGGGAGGGCACAGCAGTGCAGTTCAGCACACTGGACCCTTCAGTAGCAGAGCGGACACTTGGTGCTATTACTACTGTACTGTACCTATTTTGGTGTAACAGTGTACGTACAGTACAGTGGTATGGCGTAACAGCAGTTGCTTTGCCGTCGGTTGGTGCATGAGCAGCCCATCACCATGTGGCTGTATTGGCTGGTTGCGCCACCCGTTCAACTTGGCTGCTCTCGTACTCGTAGTGGATCGGGGGGATTGGATCATCGCACCAAATCATGGTTCTGAGTGTTGGGGCGATATCAGTGCCCATGAGCCGAAGGCTCCATTATGCAATCGCGCTCCCCGTTAGAGCGAGAGTCTCTCTGGATAGCCATCACAAATGTCCCGGTTTCTCATCGCGCTTTTTCCGAAAATCCGCTCGATCGCTGGTCTCGATTTCCAACGCCACCTCGTCATTCTCTCTGTCGAGGCATCGCTTCAGCGTAGCGGTGTCCAATATGTCCTCCCCAGACCTCAATTTGACAGATTCGTGTGTCAAGGTTCGGCTTGTATTTCTGGAAATATGTGTCTTTTTGATAATGGAACAACTGTCAGAGGTTGGAGCAAATTCGTATCGAAAAAAAATTAGAGAATTTGTTTCTGCGGTTGACCGTCAAATCTGGCGGTTGCGAAGGATTTTCTTATGCGTTCAGCTTCGAAGATACGCCTCCAGAATCGGACGACCTCGTTGTCAGAAGTGGAAAGGCCCAAGTCGTGGTTGACAGTGCGTCGTTTGATCTCATCAAAGGATCAACGGTTGACTACTTGCAAGAAATGATCCGATCCGCATTCGTCATCGTCAAGAACCCGAATTCGGAATCGAGTTGTGGGTGTGGCTCCAGCTTCTCTATTAAATAATGAGTTCCCAGATCTTGATCGTAACAAGCGCTATTGTATTCAAACTCAATCAGTCAGCATCAATTTCAGAGAAGCTAAACCTCTCCGACAGGTCGAGTATCCAGATCTCGATGTTTCGTTTTCTTCTCCCGCTGATGGCTTGCTTGCTTCCGATTTCGAGGCACCTCTCTCATGGATCGAGGAGCAATGGGTTCTCCTTCGTTAGGTTTCATCAACCGAACGACTGCTTTGTGCAAAGGTGTTGTATCACCTAATGCCCTTGGTGTTTTGATTTCTATAATCGGATCGTCCAATCGTCTTCGTGGCTGCCGTTTTGCTTCTTTGGCGATTTCACTCATTGTCACTGTCCCAGTGAACCACTTTGGGCGATTCTGACTCGGCCACATAGGCCGGTTGATTCCATCGAATATTGTGTCGTAGGAAGGAATGCATGATATCATTGCATCCATTACGTCTTTAGCATCATGTAACTTCGTTGCTCCGATTGCGAATCTTTGAATTTCCTTGTTCATCCGAAGTCAGTTTCTAACGCTGTTCGGTGATTGACTTTTAGTAAATACCTGCAATCGTTTTCGCCTTCTGGCGAATCTTCGACGCCCGGGATAAGGCCAGATCGCTTTCCATTTGCTTTGCTGGATCGACTGCTCAAACATGGCTGCAATTCGCCCGCAACGATCAGTTTCGACCAAATGTAGTACATCGTCGTCTCTGTGATTGACGATATTGGACTCTTGTTGAATACGGATCGCTAGATTGTGTGCGAAAGGCAGAGAGTCATCGGCAGCTGGGTTGAAGAACTCACTCTGGATATCGTGGGCGAATGTGATGTTGATCAGATCCCTCTGATAACAGGACGCCGTTGACTGATTGTACGTGAAGTGCCATTGATACCCTTCTTCATTGCGGCTCTCTAATAGCGCGATCCGCTCTTCCAACGGCAGAATCGATGTGATTCCCGTCATGATCCTGAATAAACTCGACTCGACCTTGAATACAGTTCTCATTTGTATGTTAATTATGACTTAACGGATCTTACCGGTATTCCAGAAGCCAGGCGGACTGTGATTTGCGTGTCCATATTCGTCACTAAATTGTCGCTCTCAGCGATCCATCGGTCTTCAGTCTGATCTTTCATCTGACACCGTATCAGTTTCAGTTCATCAGAAAGTCGACTCCGGTTCATTTACGCAGTGGAACAGGTCATCCGGGACAATATCTTTGAGCAGCACAGAATCAGTCATCGTCATCAGCAGATGATGACAGCAAAACAAGCTCCGATACAACGCGATCCGCCCTAGAAGTCGATACAGACCACAGTAATATACCTGTTGACGGGACCGATCATCGTCGACAACGGCGCCGTATAAGTGGTCGGTGTCGATCAGTTCCATATCGTGGATCCAGCGATCAGCTACTTTTTCTAAACAGATTTTCGATAAAAACGAACTTCTTTGAATTAGGTGACTGACCTTGCTGTTTTGCAGTATTCCAGCCAATTGGATTTTGATCCCGTATCGGATCAGCTTCATTGTAGTTTATCAGAAACGAGGTCATTAGAGGCGGGGAAGCCGAATCCAGGCCACATAAGACGACGGCGGCCGAGCCGTTTGACTGGAGATGCCTGGCCAGAGAAAGAGCCGGGAGGAGTAATATGTCGCCATGATCGGGGAGCGGGCAGATAATCAGGCGGGAATTGCCGATCCTCGCTTCCCTAATATTACGATCGTCAAAAAACGGGTTGAAGGCAGCGACGGAATACTAGCCCAACAACATGTAGTCATCGTGGTCATCTCCTGATCGGCTCACATCATATGAGCTCATTGTCAGCTGTAGTTTAGCACACATCATCTCCCAGCACTTGTATTCGGCCTGGAAACCGCCCCGACAATCTCAGACGTGAACGTTGAACACGATAATCACCCGATTTACCTGAGAGATATATGAAGAGACCATCAACAAAACATCAGCTCTGATCAATGATGTTCCAGTGGAGGGATTTGGAATCGCTTGAATTGTTCGACGGCCAACATCGATTGACGCCCCCTTCAACAATAATCGAACCTTATTCCATTTCGTCATCGATCACATTGACAATGACAAGATCGGCGCACCTGAATTGGCAATTCCGCGTAGAGTTTTTCATTGGCCAATGGCAATATTTCGATGGGAAATCTGACAACGCAGCTTTGGCCAGGTTCGATTGATTCAACCTGAATCGCCGCCACAGTTGCCGATAGCCTATAGCTCAAGAACATCATTTTCTCAGAATCAGGTCCCGGTTTCTCGATGGCCAAGCGATGACCTTTGTCTAGATCGATGATCGCGACCCATTGCTGCATGGGCCATGTAGCTGCTCAGCTTGAGCTCAACATCAACACGTCCGAGGCCACTTCGCCCATAAACCGCACTTGATATATTATTGACCTCGACACAGATCTCGATCTGTTCTCCGGGACCTGATGGGGATCGGATTCGCTAGCGCCGGAACAGATCGCGGGGCGTTATTTACCAGACGATAATGGCGCGGCGATGGTACTGATTTCTATAGGATATTGCACCATGATGGTCGCTTCTAGCGTTGAGCTGTTTGTAATCTCCCTTCCAAACAGGGTTGTGCTGGACTTGATACAGATTGGACCCGATTCCCGAGCTCCAATAGTCAACGACAGCACCTGAGGAACAACATAATGCTCCTTCGGTTTGATTGCCGGTAATTCTGAGAATCAGATCTGTCGTCAACAGTTCGCCAAGCACATTACGATAACGTGAATTACTCGCTGTCGCCGATGAACTAGCTGCACCTTCCCCGTCGATGCATATCCTGAGTATGGCGTCCTGGGGTAGGGTCAGACCGCCATCGTTGTAGATATCAATCAGGTCAATCAGTATCTGTGAACCCGGATCGAACACTCTGTCAAGAACAACGAACTTGGAGAAACCTGATACCACCAGACGCTATTCAGGAGACGACTTACCCGTCGTCATCCGCGTCCCTAATTCGGAACGATCTGATGCAGCTCCCAAACCTATCGGAACCCTGTTCAATGACATCCTTCTGGGGGGATTCCACCTATCGAAAACAAGGAATCGGATACTGGAAACTTGGGTTCCAAGTAGACGCACCAGGAATTCGACGGATCCTTTGGAACCGTGCTGTCCTCGAACACCAGGTTTTCCTTCCATCCCGGATCCTGAGTGGCAGAGTTTATCATTTAGCAGTGGAATACCCAATCGACGATAATCCATATTGGCAGATACTTGCTCTTGTTCCAGGAGTTCCAGGTTGACCACCAGCACCGCCATATAGCTCAAACTGTACAACATCGAATGAACGAAGATCGGTCGATGGAGAACGAGCAGTACTTCGATTAGCGTTAGCAAGTACGGCTGATGAGTTCTGATTACAACACGCCCTCCATTCCCACCAGAACCTGTCGTCATTCATTCTTAACGACTCACGTAATGGGCATGGTCGTGTGTACCTCCATTGCCGGCGTCGCCGCCATCTTCATCATCATGGATTCCATCTTCTCCATTGCCTCCATGACCTAACGCCAGTGCGGTCAATTCTAGAATAGATAACCTTGGTACGATCTCATTTCAGCACCCCCATTCCCGCCATTAAGTTGCAACAGCACGACGCCGACGACGTCATCGATGTCAACCTCGAACATTTCATATGCGGTTTGAATCTAAGAGACAGCACGGCTCAACATCGATCGAATCAAACCACCAAAACTGTCTTCACCTTCAACCTGTGCACACTTCCGCTGACGACAATGTCCCCGACATACTGACAGGTCGCGAAACTGTTAGTTTGTCGATCGAACCGTTTATTCACATGGCAATCGACCATACCGCATTGTCTCCGCAAATTCCGTCATCGCCTCGATTTGCCTTATTCGGGTCAGTCCTCAACTTCTGGTCGCCGTTCAGACCATCACTGCCGGACTGTCCGCTCAATTTGACAACATTTCGAACCTGAAACACACGCCCATTAGAAAAACAGTGCATCAAAAACGCAAAAGTCAGAGACGTTTGCGATCTCATTAGCAGCCCTGGCATTCAGAACATCAACGGGACTGGAACGAATTACTGTCGGAACCTTGGCGAACCAAATCCCGTCCTTGTCAGAGTTCCCAATCATGATATCGAAATGATTTTCTGTGACGGTTTAAGAAACCTCATTAAAGAGAAATGGTCCTTTTGACCGCATTGCCACGTGCCCTAATTCATTGCACAAGACATCAAGGGATGGTTGAAATAGTTAAAATGACATTAATTAATTTGAGCCGCGATTGGGCCAGATTTTGCTGAAACTATCGCTGGGATATTCCAGCTCTCGGTTTACGGGGACCGATACGCCGCCACAGGAATACTGGATAGACAGCAGTGAAGAGCCGCGAAGACCACCTCCACTCAAACAGCTCAGTTCATCATCCAAGTCTTCTTCAAACTGTTCGACAAGATTCTCATCTTCTTCTTGAGCAGACACATAATCAGGATCCTCGTCTTCCTGGTCCGACGACGCCCACGACTCAGCAGCTTCGAAGAGTCAAGATGAGAACGTATTCAGATGGTTGCCAGAACTGACCGGTCTGGAGCATTCCAGCTCCACTGGCTCCAGAAGAGGTTCCGAGCTGTTCTAAAATCGCACGAATTTGCTGTTCGGTTTCATCAGAATCGATAGGGTCGATTGTGAAGGCTGATGCGGCACCCATCCGTTGCGCCCGTTCCTTGAGTTCCGGCAATGATAAAATTGAGGTGAACGTACCACATATGAAATGCCGCACCTAGAAACACAACTCAATCAGAAATGGTTTTACGTAAAAAACGCACATTTTTGCCTCTGGACTTCGTGTTTCAAGAAGGTCTATCAAGAGCGCTATCATGTCGATAGGACATTTTGCAAACCGGGTTTTGCCGTTTGTCCTTAACGAAAGGTTAAATAATAACGCCGTGGCAAATTCGATTGTTTCTTCGGTAAGTTTCTGATGCTGAGACAATAGACGACCAATGTATTCCACGACTCCTACAACTCAACGTTATACTGAAACAACTACTGTGAATTTTTGTGACACTCAGAATTCACCGAAATTAATCATTTGCGATTCTGGCCCACGGCGCATGGAGAACTTCTGCAAGATGCATAAAGCATTGAGATGATTATCTGTGTTTGGATTGGTTGATTCCGTCATTGAAGAACACAGCAGAGGAGTTAGCTCGCTATTCTGTAACAAGTACGAACGGCCACTGTAAAGATCTGGAATTGGGCCAATCAGAATTCGAAATTCATCTAGCCTACCTGTAATAATTAGCAATTGCTGATATGAATCTTAGAGCGCTGTCTTGAACTATTTCTTCCTCCGAAGTTAACAAACAGTGGAGCATGCTCGGGTCATTACTATATGTCGATGAATAAAAAACCGTGGTTCTGTTGCAATTTCATACGTAGAAGTCGCGTTTTCCGAGGTGGAGCATTGTAGGATATCTCGCAGAATATACTGATGAAGGACAGCTCGACGAGCTGATTGGGTCGATGGCTGTGTCAAATTCCATCGCAGCGCCTGTAAAAGTTCTGATTTACGAATTCCAGAAACAGGACTGCATAAAACCTAAAGATGATGAATTAGTCCAGACACTTGTAACAAAGTTGTAATGACATTGGAAATCCTGGCAATGTCCAGATTTGGAACAGGGAAGGACGATACGGCAATGGGCTTGGTGTTAAACGGAGATATAGCCCGTCCTTCTTGTTGATACAAAATCAGCTTCCCTGGCGGATCAGAGGAATCTTGCCTTCGAAAATGGTCAACAAGATGGCCTTCCGTGACGATTGACTCGGTATGCGGTTTGCCTTCCGACTGCTTCTCAAACATTGTTATCAAAAGCGGTGTCTCAGGTTCGTGAAATTGTATATGGTCCTCTAAAAACGCACGATACTCCAGACGAAGATCTTCCACCCAAGAGTCCTAACATTCAGACTTACAACTCCAGCAATATCTTGTCATAAATTTAACCTTGAAAAGGTGCTTGAAAGATTCATGTGATTTGGGGTCACCGACAAACGGCAGGGCATAAAAGGGAAGGCACTCTGGGGCAACATCGACTTGCCGAGAATACTCTTCCAGAAATTTGCGAAACTTTTCGATAGCTGCTGTCACATATTTTGATCCCTAAAGTATTTCATGACAAGCAATTGAGTAAATTAGAGGACAATCACATCGACATATCCACCTTGCCCATTATCAATGGGTGAATGGCAAAGTATACGTGAATGTAGAATCCAAGCTTCGGAGGCGGAGGATCAAGTAGACAGTCTCTCCATAGATTCTGCGTCTGCGTCGAGTGCCCATCGTCAAACGCCCTAAGGAGTTCATTCTCCGGCAATATCACAATCCGCAATCCCCTAGTTTGCACCCTAGGGCCTACCAGATGGCTTTGCTTTCGGTCCTCTTGTTTGCACGAGACCAGTTCCTCCCGCATCACGTCGACCGTTTTTGACATTCCCTTAAACTCCAGATACTCCAGGATGGCGTCATCAACCGATTGCATGACGATAGATTTCGGTTCGTCCGATGACAATTGAAGGAGTATCTGAAATAACGTGATCAATTCGAACGTGAATTTTAAGTGAGTTACGTTGCACTTACATAGCCCAGTGTACAAATACATGACGCCAGGGTGCAATCAGGGTCGGAGTAACCCTGTGTGATTTTGCCGTGACTGTACACACCGGATGGCTGGACTGGAGATAGTTTTGACTTAGCAGAGGCCGCATGTTCATTCCCAGCACCGTGACGCAAATGCGGCATTTGTCGTGTCTACATCGTTCATTGCCGACCCCCTGGCGCCATGAAATTTCTCAGCTTCGCTCGCTCAGCCCAGAAGCAATATCACTGGTTGTGCAAGAGGCAGTTTTCATCGGTATGTCGCTAGCCGATTTTCGGACCTGCTGGTGTGTCTTGGTGGTGATTTCTGGTTTCAGCAACTTGAGCTCCGCCTCAAAGCACTATTGCCGCAGCAGCAAGCCAATGTCGCAGATATAAAGAAAAAATACGGAAAGGAAGTTCTTTGCAATGTGACAGTCGATATGGTGTTAGGCGGAATGAGAGGCATTGAAGGTCTTTTGACTGAGGTTTGTTAGCTCCATCTTCGTGCCGTCGCATGGGTCTTACCTTCTGTGTCTGTAGACATCTCTGCTGGACCCGGAGGAAGGTATCCGTTTTCGTGGGTTCACCATTCCCCAAGTGCAGAAACTGCTGCCGAAGATGGACAGCTCCCATGGACAGCCGATGTCTGAAGGGATGTTATGGCTGTTGTTTACGGGAGAGATTCCAACGCTCGAACAGGCGGAAGACTTACGCCTAAATCTCCATTCGCGAGCTAAACTACCAGATCATGTCGTCAGCGCCATCAATGCTTTTCCAACTGATATCATGCACCCGATGACACAGCTTTCGTCGGCAGTTCTTGCGCTGCAGACCCAGAGCAAGTTCGCCAGTGCCTACCGGTCTGGAATTCCGAAGCGCGATCATTGGCATTATTGCCTGGAAGATTCTCTTGATCTCATTGCCCGCTTACCTGAAGTTGCCGCGCGTATCTACGCCAACACGTTCAAAGGTGGCGCTGCTCCCAAACCAGATGATACGCTCGACTGGGCCGGCAACTTCGCCCAGATGCTTGGGTTCTCCAACAACCCAGCATTTGACGACATGATGCGCCTCTACATGAACATTCACTCAGATCACGAGGGCGGCAATGTTAGCGCTCACAGCACCCATCTGGTTGGTTCCGCTCTTTCCGACCCCTATTTAAGTTTCAGTGCTGGCATGAATGGCCTTGCTGGCCCATTACACGGCCTGGCAAATCAGGTAGGCAATGTGGCCTGCAGAATCGGCTGTTTTTCACCTTCTTACTGTGCGTCGATAGGAAGTCCTTAATTGGCTCAAGGATTTACAGTCCCGACTTGGCGATGGTTTGTAGCCGTCATTTTACTGACACCATCATGTCATTGACTACTTTTTCCCACCCATGTAGGTGAAATATCGCTGGACGATTTGCGCCAAGCCGTTTGGGATACACTAAACAGCGGTAAAGTGGTTCCAGGGTTTGGCCATGCGGTTCTGCGGCAAACCGATCCCCGTTATCTATGCCAAAGAGAGTTTGCGTTCAAGAATCTTCCGGATGATCCGTTATTCAAACTGGTTCGCGATTTATATGAGGTACGTTGGTGTTTCGCCGCGCCATCTGTCATCCGTGTTTCCAACACGTACCGATTTAGGTGGTGCCCGATATTTTGAAGCAGCTGGGAAAAGTATCAAATCCGTACCCGAATGTCGATGCACACAGCGGGGTGTTATTGTCTTATTATGGTTTGACCGAAGGGTCATTCTACACAGTGCTCTTTGGCGTCAGCCGATCACTTGGTGTTCTGCCAAGTCTGGTTACAGACCGTATTCTGGGTTTGGTAAGTTCCCTCGCGGTTTTTGTAGTGCATCGCCTTGCATTGATTCGTACCTCAGACCATTGAGCGACCAAAGAGTCTGACATCAGAAAGCATCCGCCTCCGATTTAAGTGAAAACGCTATCAATACACATTTTGTTTTAACACGCAAGAATGGCAAAATCGGAGGTTCCACCTTATTGCGAAATCAATTCTCTTTTTCCTCAACAAAATCATCATCGACAATAATGTCCTTTCGAATCGGGAATCGACATATAAAAATCTGGGAGAATGGTTTATTGGACGCTTTCTACAGCTCTGGTAAGTCGGCACTGCCATTACAAGACACGATTGCATTTGACTGGTGAAGCCACATTGCTCCACGAATGCGTCCAAATCAGTACTTTTGCGTCAGGACAATTAAACAGCAGATGATTATTTTGATTTGCCAGATAGTCGTGGGTTCAATCAAGTTGGACGACCCTGTTATCAGCCGATGGGGCGTTTAATCCCTTTGAGGGGGTTATTCATAGATAGGAGTTGATTGTGAGTACGATTTGGACGGCGGGCGAGGTTAGCAGCCCCGAATATATGATTCTACACGGCCCGATAGTAAGATATGGCCTAGTCAAACACCCGTTTAGATTCCAACGGGGGTCTCATTGGACAATACTCGACCAAGGTGCACGAGGATATATTCAAAGGATAACTCAGCTGGTTTTACCTCATTATACAAATCCTCATGATCTAATACTATAGAATCAATCACCCAATCTCCAACACCAATAACTCCCCGACAATGATTTTCCCTCACAGATTGATCTATTGTCAAGGTATCATGTTGTGTTCAATTTTGATGAGAAAAGCGACGTCGTGGCGACAATGATTTTTCCCTCACAGATTGATCTATTGTCAAGGTTTCATGTTGTGTTTAATGTTGATGAGAAAAGCGACGTCGTGGCGCCTCAGTCGTCAACAAGTTCTCCGACCTGACAGAATACCTAGTGCAGCTAAGCCATATCTGGAAATGGGGACGACATCGGGACGGCCGTTTGACGGTCGTGCAACGGATATCCGATATCCTCATGTAATTGCAGGAAACAGTGTCGAGATTACACCTTTTCGGTTTTACACGTTCACGATCGCGGAACAGCAGTATTTCGGCGGCTTGCTTGAAGCTTCGGTAGGTGTCTGATTCGTTGGAAAACAACATATCAAACACAGGCGGTGCGTTTTCAACAGCAGGCGGTCGGGAAGGGGAAGAGGGTGACCTATGTGGTGACGCCGATGCGGATGATGACGAGAAACCCCTCTGAACTGAACGAGACATTCCAGGAGAAGAAGACGGAGACTCCGATCGGGAAGACGACGAGGGCGAGATGTCAAAAGGCTCAGGAGAACGATCCCGACCCATGAGTGCCATCATCGGGATTGCCGAACCGATCTGTTCAAAATGGACTGATACGTTCAACTTGACGTTTTTGAAGGAGATACTTGCTCGTTTCGGCGCGCTCCGCAATTCAATCAGCGCATTGATGTAATGCATTGCGGAGAAGGTCTTCGTTGCTAACGTCGTTGAAGTCGTTTTCCATTTCCACCTGCGTAAATGGGGATTTGACGACTGACGTACTGAGCACAACTTTACCGGCTTCATGCAACGCCTTAAAATTGCTTGAAAACTTCATCTGGAGGTATTCACAACAGTCCGCATTGTAAATCAATTCGATAATCGTTATTCAGTGTTGAGCCCGAGGCCATGCCGCACCGCTTCTTGGCCAGATTATTGTACGTCGCCAGTAGAGCGAGCAGTGGTCCTGGTCACGACATTCAAGGGGCATCAGTGCCCAGGAATGATTGGATTGAAAATCCGGTTTTATCTTGGAGATGTTCTCTTTGTGGACCGAACGTCGTTCTTCCACCAGTGATGTATATGCATCGTATTCCCGAATGAAATTGTTGACTGATTTCAGATCGAGGCTGGAGATCTTTGGAGCAGAGATGAGGGTGAACAGCGGTGGTGCCGCCATCGCTGTTGTGACAGGTGCCTCGCTGAGCTCAGAAGCTCGCGATGAGTTCTGTGGCGCCGCGTTAGAGGCGGAGCTCTGTCGATTGCGGTTATTGCGGGAGGGCATGATAACCTGCTTCGCGATTTGGTTAAGCAGCTAAAAAACCGTTTTCGCTACGTCCCCGCGTGAGGGCAAGGACGGACGCGAGATGAGAGAAAGAGAGAGGAAGATATTTATCAAAATAAAGATTTTTCAAGAGAGCACGAGTACAGTATTGTGAACTGCATATCCGCTGGATTTTCCCAAAAAGGTATTGCAGTAAACATATCCGCTAAAGGAGGTATTAGAGGATGCGAACAGTAGGGCGAATGCCAGGCCACTAAGAACCACGGTGGAGGCGACGTTGCTGAAGACGTTCGCGTTGCACGAGCTAGAGAAACCTGTCGGGCGTCAGCTCAAAGAGGATCCGTTCGCTTGGTCGAGAATCAAAGAAAGTGATGTCGACAGTGGTGATGCAGTAGAATATGTCTTCTGCCACTGCCAGAGAGGTGCGATTCGTGGACAAAGAAGGTCCAGGAGGATTCACGGGAAGCCAATCGGACCTGCTCTTTCTTTCCCTCGCTGGTATCGACAATGGCTTCCCGTGAGTTCTCCTGGACCTTCTTCGTCCAAGAATGCATCATCTGCATCACAATGGCATTGGCAGAAGACATAATCTCCTGCATTACCACTGGCGACATCACGCGGTCGATTCTCGACCAAGCACACGGATCCTCTTTGAGCTGACGCTCGCCCCATTCACTTCGATCAGAGCCTGTGGCCTCATCGACAGGGTTTCTTTAGCTCGTACGAAGCTAAATTCTTCAGAAGGGTAGCCTCCACCATGGTTCTTAGTGGCCTAGCATTCACCCTACTGTTCGCATCCTCTAATACCTCCCAATACCTCTTGGGAAAAATCCAGGGGAGGCCAAAATGGTCAACGTGTCTTCGGCGTGGCCCGTCTTCTCCCGGTTCCAACGGTTCATTTTTCATTGAGAATGAAGAACTATTTCTCATGGAATGTCAAGTTTGCAATCTTAAGCTGAGGCCTATAGGGTTTAGACGATATACCGAGGATTGAGAATGATTCCAGGTAGGTTTTCGATGCCTTGAATGTGCGAATTCGTTGCTGATAGTAGTTGTAGTAATTCAGGTTCTATTCCGTTGAATATGAACAATATGTCGTCGATATAGCGTCGGTAGCAGCTGGTGTTAGGATAGAAACGCCGATCGAACGAATCCAGGAAAATGTTGGCGCATTGAACTGCAGCATTGGTACCCATGGGCGATGCCGTTGGTTTGATCGTAGATGACGTTGTAAATCACATCAGATCGTGTAACAAAAGTGGGTGAGAAAATCGAATAAAATCTAAACGACAGTTTTGTTAAGTTGTTGGATTCTTGCAAATCTGCTTGGCATGCAGGATACTTAAACGAAGAAGTCGGTGAGACCAATTCGTCAGTCGGTCCCTTTGCCAATGGACAATCGGGAAGTCGCCCTCCACAGTAGATGCTCCTGGAAACGCTGTGGCCAACCCACCGCAAAACGGCTACCGTTGTTGCACAAAGCCCCAACCTTGCTCAAAGGGTCGTCTTGACATCACACCATCGTCTGTGAACGTGACTCAAAAATCAAAGCTGCATTTTGTATTTGCCGGCCCTGTAGTCAAATTAGGAGGCAGATAATCCGCTGGCATTGTCTGTGGCCATCAAGGATGGCGATAGCGATACCACTCTTGGTCATTTGCGAAAGGAGCACCAAGAAATTGTCACCAGATGGGACGCGATTGATTTGTTCACCGGTCAATAAGCAACGACAACGGGCATATTGTCACCCTGAGCGGGCTTCATGACGAAGTGCGATTTGCAATCAGGGGCGTGTGTGATATAAACGCCCCCGAGCTCCTCCCTGAATGTCGGTAGTGCTATCCATTACTTTGGGGGAACGACCTGTACCCAAATGCAGTCGCCCTCAAAGTGCTCCTTCTTGGTGACGGCAGCCGAATTTTTTGGACTGTTGGGGACGAGATTCAGAAACCTTTCAGCGATCAATTGGTTTCACAATCCAAGGCAACACAAGTTCCGCCAACGTCGACCGTGGCCGCATTTCGACGCGACCGTGATTTGAGGGGCAAATTGCGCTGGGGATCTTGGGCCAACAGGGCCAACACGGCTGGAAAACGGCTACGACTGCACGCATGGGTCCCCCTGCATTTCTCGATCGCAGTTGACAAGACCCCCTCGTCGCTCGGATCAGTGAATATAGAACGTCCATGGAAGGGCGTTGCTCTCGCCAGTCTCAAGCGAGAACTTGAAGTCGGGGAACGGTTTTATTTACAAGAACCCGTTCATCCCACTGACCGTCCAGCCGTTCTGGCGAAAACTGTCAACCGCCCATCGGGAACTAATTCAGATGGTTGGCGAACTGGCCCTGTAGCCATGTAACAATTTCCCACGGAAAATTGCTGCTGATACGGTATTTTACCGTAGGGATCCACGTAATATACCGTGTTGAATACACAACGGAATATCACATTTTCTTCTCACAATAACCGACGATCGTCTGTTGAGATGGACGACGGGATCGTCCAGCTGGGCGCGGAGCTGAGAGACTTGGAGGCTCGTAAACAGGCGCTAGAGCTTCGGATCGAGTCGAACCACAGCTGGCTCGTTAACCAAGGTGACATCGACTGGGGTTTCACGGTCGTCATCGCCCCTGAAACCCCCCAAATTTAGGTCTCGACCCTCGTCAAATGCCCCTTCAACTGATCGATCAAGATGGGTTCCCCAAAATGGGTATCGATCATCACGGCGCCCGAATTCACGCTCAGCAAATGCACTGTGCCATCAACGACCATAAAAACGTCCTCAGTTCGGGTGGTCCGATCGTCGTCGGCTCATCATCAGTATCGTTCAGGTTATTGCTCGTTTAGCTGAGGCATTGAACGAATATCACCAGGCCGTTAAACAGAGTAAAGATTCAGGTAATTCTCTCACAGCCCGACCCGCGCCGATCCGTTTTGTCTGGTCCCAGCTGACGATCTTGTTGGCCCAGGGCACAAAAAAGTCGCCCCGATTCCTGTTCACGAATCTCATACGCCCATCAGCCAATACGAGCCGATCCGTGACGACCAGGGCCTGGCCGCCGACCGTACTGCCCCGGCGGCACCTCCGCTCGTCGCCTTCGCAACCGTGGATCACGTCGACCCGGATTCCCCCGCACACGACGCCGGCATTCGGGCCGACGACCACATCCTGCAGTTCGGATACGTGAACGTCCTGTATGGCGATAGCCGATCGGCGCTGTCCGCCATCGCCGCCATCGTCCAGCGCAACGTTGATCAGCCGGTCCAGGTCGTGGTTCGCCGCCAGGGCGACCCTTCCCCGGTCACCCTGGTCGTGACGCCCCGGCCTTGGTCAGGTCGTGGGCTATTAGGGTGTCATATCATCCCATTGCATGTGCCTAATCGCGATGATCAATGACTTGTCTAATATTTCGCCAATAAATATATCGCCGTTTCGGCCCCCAGATTTCTGTGGGTGATTTCGATTCGCTCTTCGTCATTATCGTAAAAGGCCGCGATAGTGAGGAAGGCGTTATTAACGGGGCGAGCGCGAGAGAGGCGGTCGGTCGAAGCCAGGGAGGATCCGACAGCCCTGGCAACCATGTCAGGCCTGGCATCAGCACCAGGCGATGGGGAGGCCGGCGAACGTCACCCAGACATGATTCCGCCACCAGATGCGGAACCTGTATCTGGCGATAGCTCAGCCGATCTTGTTATCGATGATGGAGATGATCGTTATCAGCTTGGGACCAAAGTACGTCCTTTGATTCCTTCTGTTTTCGTCCAATTCAGCGAAAACTTCCTCAGGGGGCGGTGATGATTCGGAAAATGTTATCTCAGCATAATCCGGTCAATGTCATTCACGAGTTTCAAGGTGCAATGATTGATCTGGATTATATTTCGTTAATGTCCATACTGAACGTGATTCCCAGAGCGTAATAGTCTCCAGGCCAATAATACGGACGCGATTGTCAAGTTTTTAGACCTTCTCGGGATTTCTAGATCATCGGTTTACTCATCCCTTTGTGATAAGCTCAAGGTGATCCGGGAGCCGTTTGTCTGCCAATTGGCAATGTCTGAGAGGTCCCCGGCTGTGTAGGCACATCTATTGCAGAAATGCCAGAAACTGTCACCAGAACAAAAAATGGTTTTGCTTCGGCGTTCGTTTCGGTACATTCGCATTGAAGGGCTGCGAGACATCCCATTATGGCTACTGTCGTCAATGGAAACCGTCCCCAAAGAGTTTCTTGACCAACTTGCAATGCAACCGGCATTGCTTGACGTAATGCCGAGCTCTGTTTCAAAGTTTGCATTTGCCCATAACAATGTTCGCGTTAGACTTTACCGTTGCTGATCCTACAACAAGTTTGGTGTGCTCACCCCAGTATTTTTTTCGCAAAATTGGCGCCGCTTTTTACCGAGTTCGTCAACGATCAAGCCCGTTTGCAAATTTACTCATCGTTTATAGACTCAACCAGTGTAAGAGGTCGCATAGGCTGATGACAAATCGAATAACCATGTGTATGGCAGCTATCGCCAGATCGTCGCTCGTCAAACCCGATTCTACAGCAGCTTATCAATTGGATAGGTACATCATTCACACTCTATGCTCTTTGTTTAAGAACACTTCGGGATCGGTTCGCTTCGACTCATCATTATGGGTATAGATGTTGTTTTTTGAACTCTGCTAGAATCTTAATTGAACAACAGATATTGTGTTCTCCGTCTCGAACTGTTAATGGCGCTTCATGATTGTGGCCGTGGGGTAGTTACCTCTCACGATCCAGTACATCAAATAACATGGTGTCTTGATGCTGCGTGTCGCGAGAAATGCATTGACGGTTCGTCTGTATATTTTAGCCGAGTTAATATCACTTTGAAGATGATGGCGACGCAGGCAGGTTGATGATCGAGCTTAGGACACAATACATGCTGGTCAAGGAGGCCGTTGACGTGACTCCAAATCAGGTATTGTTATACCTGATACTGCTTTGGGTCCCCATTAAGCCTGTAATGAATACAGGGACCTGAGAGTGAATCTGGAATTGCCGCACAATTACAGGATCTTTCTATGATTATTGCTCACCCTTTTGTCACTAATTCATTATTGCGCTCTGCTTTAGCATCTATTGGTCGAATTCTTGATCTGGTTGTTGATTTGGCCTAATGTATTATTCTTAGAGAAAATTGTTAAAGCCGCTGACGATAGTGTGCTTCCTAAAGACGATGAGAACCTTCGCACTTTAACCTACATTCTTTATATTGGGTGTAACGCTCGTAAATTAGTACGCGCGAGGAGGCAATTCAAGTTGCCGAAATGCCCTAATGGTATTGTCTTGAAGGTTTTGCTGTTCTACTTTTGCGATTTTAAGATCACATATTTTCAGCCATCTTCCGTGCTTGGTACCCGACGCTGGGCTTAATGATGCTAAAGCATGCTGATACTGATCGAGGAAGAGCGGACACAATTTCCAGTTTAATTTCTGCTGACAAGGCTCAAATCGGCTGCTCTTTGTTGATGAAATACTTGATTAGGTATTGTATGTTTTGTTTTCATGTACGATGTTATTATCAACATTTCTACAGTTGTCTGTCTGCATACGATTATGGTCGTGCAACTTTGCTCCTGTCTGCGCTTGGCAGCATGCAAATTTCCTCGGAACAGATTCCGCCATTGTCGATTATGGACAGGTTCCTTACATCTACTCTCTCATGTTTATCTGGCGATATTCGCCATCGGCAACAACTGGTGTCAGATTCTTCCTTCAGAGAGGCGTGCTTCAGTTCATGCCTTATTCCTTTAACTTCCAAATATCAGGTTTGCATTGTCAAATGTTTTTTGATGTTGTTAAAGAAGTTCCACAGGAACAAAGGTACCGATTGTTCGATTGTATCACTTCACTATCGTCGTCGTTGTCTATTGAAGTTGTTTCCGGTTTCATATCCAATATGGCCATGTTATGCGATGTTGACGACGGTATAATTTTTGGCATGGAATTGCCTCTATCTGACCTCTACTCTAGAACGATATCAAGAATTCATAGCCGCTATTCCTGGTCTTGCCACTGCTCTGGCTAATAGAAGTCCAGTCCCTGACAACGTACCGCGTATAACTGTGACTTTTCATCTGATCTTGAATTGTTTGTTTTTAGGTTAAAACTAGTGAGAGCCGCTCTCAGTTCGAAGCCGATTCTGGGATCAATGACGAGTCAAACCTAGATTCCAATATTAACTATGTCTGAAGTACAATTCATACAACTGTAATGTCATCGAATTTGAATTCCATTATTAGCTAACTATTCGGCAATTGTTAGATTTATTAAACATGTTTTTGCTGTATTGTGTCGGGGACATCATTTTTTTGTCTCATTTCCCGTTGTGATCCGTCGTATAATATGTGTAATCATCTCGCTGGCGGAAACTGTTTGTATATTGTCCTGCATAGATCCAATCATCGCACTGCTGTCCTTTGACGTAAATATTCATATACCTGATCAGTTTTATCCGGGTTCAATTTCTGCCATCGCATCATCCGTGCTGCGGATCTCCATTTGGCAAATATTACCCCGGTGATTTTCATGCAGTGCCAGATCACAGCTGCACTGATAAGACGACTATTACAAAACAGGTCAATGGCTGTTGTTAGCGGAACACTGTAGAAACGAGATTTTTACTTCTCGGAGGCTATTTTTCTCCATTCCGTTATCACTCTTATAGCGTCCTTGATAACCCGTTCCGTGTACACCCGTCTGATTGCAGATCTAGTCTTGGATCGCTTATTCCATCTCTGGAATAACGGTATGAGGCGGTACCTGGTTATATGTTGTTGAACTTCCTAAACATCACCGAATCAGGTTAATAATTGATGATTCATGGATCCATTACGGTTCTTGATCTCCATTGGGATATGCTGTTGCAGTAAACGTTTAATGACTTGAACACATTGCATTGTATGTGATGATGATTCCATTGGCGTGCTTTACAGAATCGTTCATCCATGTCAGCTATTTGCTCTTTTGCGCATCTAATCCATGCGTCTATATGTCTCTTATTGTAAATTTCCGTTATTGCTCAATTGATCTGATATCCTCACCGATCACCGATTTGCGCCGCCTCACGTCATCGTGCTTAACTGCCACAACATATTGTTGTCTATCAGACTCGACATATGCTTTCCACCTCACAATACATTCTCGCTTTTCGATCTCATCCAATCGCATGATGATTCGGTTCAAATCGGTTCCTGTAGTACAGTAAGACGCAGCCTACACGATGGGTGCATGTCGTACGTCGCTGTAGGTTGATCTGAAGACAATGGCGCCACGCCCTGATGATTTGCATCGCATTTTGCGCTCGATGACTCCTAACTGCCAAACTATACTGGTACCTCTCTCTCCAACAGCCGAGATGGCGTTGCATAGTGCGACAGCTCGCCAATGCCTGTTATCACGAGCAGTACTTAATTTTCTGGTATCATTGATGAGATTTCCATATTACATGGCATGATAATAATTGAATCCATAGTCGATATCGCCGACCTATAATCACGTGACGTACGGCCTAAAAGCATCACGTTTAGCATATGACATCGATCAAACAGCGATTCGCCGCCCTACCTGTGCCATGACAGAATCATTTCTTTTTTGTTGAGTTTTAGCAAACATCCATCGTTTCCATGAATTGATCATAATTGCGCATGTTGCTATATTAGCGTTCCGAATGCGTTGTGCTTCAATTATTGCATGATGCCATAATCGTAATGCTCGTTTCACAACACCACAAAATGTCCAATAGGATAATAACCGGGAGAGTTGTTTGATCTGAGATGATTTTATGCTCAGCCCAGCCCATTCAGCAAAAGCAGTCCGTTTTGATTTTGCTGCTCGTTTGCGATGATATTGACGTATTCTTAGGCCATGGCGAATCTGTGAAAGATATCGGGAAATGATAGATGACCTGATTGTATTGCTTGACCGCATTAATGATTTCTGTTTTGTTGATATGAGCGATAATGAAGACTGCTGATGGGATATACCTGATATGATAGTCGGTGCCACAACACCATGAACACACGCCGTTGCAGAATCTGGTCATGTCGCACACGACAAGCTGATATGAGGCAGACATTATTACGATTAGTGATGTATGCATCATGCCAGGTGGATATATGATCTTGTAGAACGTGTAATCTAATATCATCGAGTAGTACACGATAATTGGAACGATTGACTGTAACCATCTTCTTCCACCCAACAAATATAGTAGCCTGCAATTCCCGGTGCAACATTCGAATTCGGGTACAGATTTGCCAATCAACAAACGCTTTTTCGTATATTCTCCTCCTGAAGAAAATCAAATGGGTAATAGTGCAGTTACATGTGGAGATTCATTTACTTGTATATATGAATGGATTGCCTCAGGGAGATCCATGACTTCAACAACGTACGGAGGATATTGCGATCATGGTGTGATCTGATCGCCACATCTGCGTGTCTCAACGCAGATGACCTCAAACAAGACGTCCTCCATTCCTGCATATACGAACCCTGCTGATAGAGAATTCGACCTCGCACTATGATGGCGAATGATCGTGATACACGATATGCATAACTCCATTGACTCCAGTAGAAGGCCAGATGCAGCTTAACACCAATGATCAGCATAAAATGGGGCAGACGGTGCAATTATATTACTGGTCTATAGCGATATGACTGGGCAAATAATCGCCATCGTGACATCATTGATCGAGCCCATATATTTTGATATTGTCTGCATATGATCCGTGTTGCCACCCTTCTTAGCCAAAGACACTTCCACTCTTGATAGCAGCTCCTGTACGATCCCATCTTTATCTTTTTCGTCAGCATCATCACGCCATATCCATGCCTCCATTCATTATACGATTCTCTCAACGCCCAGGCTCTCTCCAGCACCATGTGTCGACCGGTTATTACAGTCTCAACACCATACGTGCGATGGGATGTGATCCATCGTTCCATCACCCTCTTCAGAATATCCTTGTGATACCTCACTAGAGAGATGTTCTTAATGATGGGCAGAAAATGGCGACATGCCTTTCTAGATTGGCTGATGACTCTCCATGATGATATAAGTCTTGATAACACCTCTTTAATATATAGCCTACGGCGATCAACAGATGCCCTCCAGTATCGAAGAAAATGGCGACAATCATTGGCGCATCGCATAATCGATATCGATAGAGATTTCGACCGATGTAACCTTATGCGATTGGTAATTGATCGCAGTTGACGAAATCGTTTGCGTATAACTGCCCGATACCAAATCGACCGATAATATATTGCATTGGAGGTGAATGATGACCATGACAAAAAATGTTTGCTAACCATGCAACGGTTTAAACGATGAGATCGCACCCTATAAAGATAGCATTGGCTCACTTTCAACATGGTGAGCATTGGGTGATGTTCAGACTGACTCAATGAACCGTGATATACGCCTGGATTTTATGCGATTTCGGTATGATTTCACCCATCTTTTCATCCAATTCGACAATGTGCTGTAAAAGTATTGATCATAAAGCTGACTGTTTCTCATCTGATTATATTCAGATATGTATCGCCACTCGCATAGCATTTGGCGAATCAGCGATAACTCATGTCGAACTCTGAACGCATGAACAGCGCTCCTTCTCTGTCTACAAAGGATGGTACAGTTGCTCCATCGTTCGAACCAATGTCTTTCAGATGTGATACGATTGCTCACCACAATTTCTCTCAATTCCCTGGACGCAGCCAGCACATTTCAGTAGCGCCCTCCTGACAATGCCAGGGGGTTTTTCCCACTTACTCAGTCCTTTGATGATGAAAGTTCCATACCTCCTGCCAGTGTCTGTACGATGGTTTGATGTACAGCTTCACTGATATAACTCGGAATATGCCTCTTAACCTATCCATATCGTAATTCCAAGACATGAAATGTGATTGGAGTAAGTTGTGACGTCGAAAAGATTCGATTGACAATCTGATCTGTCTAATTTGGTATTGATATTTGCAATAAGATATCCATGATGACCATATTCTTGTCTGATGTAATAACTGTAGCCGTTGAAAATAAGTTCTGACTAAAAACGAATGATGATATGCCGATATCCATAACTCCCACGCTCGACGGCGTCGAGACATTTTCCACGACAATTGAGACACATGAATTTGCCGTCTACGGTTAACATATTTCAGCCACGATCGAACGGCGAGATGCTTACGACGTGTCGTTAATGACACTAGGGCCATAGAATTCTGACATCGGTCAGTGATGGCATCATGAGCATTATACTTCCACCTCAACAAAGCGATTCTCTGATGATAATACCGCCATTGCCTGAGACAGGAGCAAGCGGCTGCAAATGATGCCGGCAGTAACGATGGTGAAGATATTGCTAAGAATGGGACAGTTTAGCCATGATAAAAAGGTGAAATATGTGGGAAATACCTTGATAATATCCATGGACCGAAATGATCATCTGGGATACTGACATAGACGATAATTGCTGGAGGCGGTTGCTATCCACATGGGTATCATCTTGACGATATTGAGACAAATAAACGTGGAGGTGCGAAAATGGGGTATGCAATACGAAGGCGGCCATATCTATACGGGATGATATGGATATAGCAATCGATGCGATCCTGAACAAAATGGTGAGCACGGACCAACCTCCTATGGCATCGTCACAAAATACCATTTTTTGAATAATATTCTCTTGGCTCCCTGTTCATGATCATACCGGCATCGTTCAATGGCGTTTTTGTAACCATATGCCGTCATCCATTTGTTCAGCATCTCTCGAGTTACCATATTCCGACAGATTACCCTCGCCGCCATGGTTTTCTCACCATCTACACGACGCCTCCTGCACCTTGCTTGCCACCTTAACAGTACTTGCTCACAGCGCCGAGACTCACATTTCTGTACCGTTGTTTTCATGGACTGGATCCACCCATGATATAACAGCCAACCACTACATGCTTTCTTGCACAAGAATCTCTACAGCAAAAATAGGTAGGCAATGAAACTCCATTGGTGAAGTTTGCTCCTAACCTTATTAGCTGTGATTACCATATGTAATTTATGCCATTCCATCATATGATGCCGCCAATATCGCCTGTTGACCACATTGTTGGTAAAATCGTTGACATGAGTCGACATCCTGGCCCGGATGTTTGAGAAGTCACGCCAAGATCTGAATACTGTCCGCATTGTGGCCCGATTGCATTGAGGCACTATCGTAGAAAAACAAAAGTCCCTGATATGGTCACGCCTCACAATACATCTCGTGCGTCGAGAGCGCCACAGTGTGAACGATGTTCTGAGTGCACGTAGCTGAATCTTGGAAGTCGTCTGCCTGCTAAAATTGCTGACCTTGTACAACCTGCGCCATGATTGTAATGAAAGCGACAACTTGAACACGCGATCCCGCCTGCGACGGCCGCTTATGAACTTGGATACAGCGATGTAATCTTTCCAGGTGTTAAATGCCATTGCATTATCTTGCCAGACAATCGAAGCAAACAGACGATAAGCAAGACGACGAAAATACCGAATACGGGATAAAGCGCCAATCCAGGTGGTCAATGATCGCCTAAGACACGAGATCGCGTAATGCCCTGAGGCAGTAGATGTTGAAGAAGATATGAGTGAGATGTATGGGCAACATCTCTTCCATCGCAGAAAGAGAATCCGACTATATTGTTGTTGACACAGGTGATGTGTTTGGCGCCGTTCCCTGCTATAACGTATGTTCCTAAGTAAGAGGCGGATTGACGCTGATTTAGCATGAACAGCGTAATGTATATCAGCCACGTCCTGCATCGCATGGTTTTGTTTCCATTTGAATAATCGAATTCTCCATAGCCGAATACATCGTAATTGCTGGATGCCACTAGATATTCGGCGAAGACGCCTTCGCGAAACAGTATTTGCAAAGAACTGCTGAACACATCTCGCTAATAAAAAACGATGGCGATGGAATATAGCGATTTGGAATGAGCGATGATCCTCAAGAGTACGCTTAAGATGCCCTACCCATGATGACAGCATATGCCGCTTCAGACAACCATCATGAATTGAGCAAACTTTATCACCGTTATGGCGAAGGCGCTGGCGTGTAGTGTGATATCTATTCCATGATCGAATATATCTGTGTAAGGTAAACCGTTCAACCTCGTTGGAAACGACATTTTCGTATTTCACCATCGTTGCATATCTACACCATTTGCGAAATAAGCTTCCTTGCCAAAAAGCATCAGCCAGTTTCAGATGCTGACGACGCTCTATACTCGTCAACCGAAAGCGAACCAGACGAGTAATTCCATGGCGAAGAAAGAAGCTTTTTCGAAATAGAGATGCTTGTACAAGAAGCTAAATTACAGAATAGTGTGTTGAATGTGGCTGCAATAAATGGTGATTGCTTGACCTACTTGAGTTTGGTTGTACCATAACCTAAAATAATGTGACGATGCCAATCTTCGACGCTGGCATCGATAATGATATATTCCGATCCAGCAATGAAATGTGCATGACAGGATACGGTCTGTGTGCGACCTGCGAATGGTGTCCCTTGTAGCCATCTCTGATCGCATAGATGGCATGCATTGCCTCCATACGGAAAATCCCAACCTCAGACAGATTCTGTTCCATACTGCCTGGCAAATATCATGAAATTGTCTGCCAGCGGAGCGATAATCATATCTATATGCAAAAATCCGAAATTAGATGATAAACACGATATCATGACACTTTTCATACAACTGCTTCCATCCTTGCCAATGAGCTATAATATCTCGTTGTCTTCTTCTGCCGCATAATGCTGCCGCATTGTTGGTCACAATTCTATAATGGCAACACGTCAAAGCCCACCGCCTGATATAGATTTGGCAGATGTGGGCTTCGATGTACAAGCGCATTCTGCTGAGAGCAGCACATTTACTTGCTATTTGATGCCAGGACCGGATGTGCAGCACCAAACGACTCGACCGAGCCTGTAAAATTCTCAGGGTGTAGATGGGACTTCAATAGAGATAAAAACCTGATGTTGGACGCGATTGACTCGGACGAGCGTTTGGTTATATTTCGTCCACGCCTTCATACAACGCGCCATGATTTTGTGAGAAGCTCGTAGATGATAGGTGCTTAGACGTAATTGCAAGAGATATTGATAGTGCCACTCGTTAAACCGAGATTTTATGGTGCTAAAGCGATGCGAAATTGTTATTTCAGATTGGCATACAACGGATTCAACATGGAGTTGAATCCACATCCTCCAAACATATCTACAAACGGTAGTGATTCGGTGTTGCTTGGCATCTGTAGAAGATTCTCGTCGACGAATCCGACCAAGACGCCAAACCGTCCATCGTTCAATATATATATGAATATGGATTTTAAGCCAATCTGCAGTTATTGACAGCATTTGATATCGATCGTGAATCCGTGACTGAGCAAACTGCTTCCACTTTAACATCGAATTAGAAAGTCGAATCCTTAGAAGATGCTGAATATTATCAGGCAAGATGCAATTCAGCCTGCCATGCGATTGAATAAAGTGCCTCGATATTGATGAAGTTTTAGAGATTACCTAGATCGAGATTTCCTGCTTTCTGACCAATTTCTCATCGCGATCAGACATTTCACGCGTTGCATTTGAACAACTCCATTCTGAATCGTTTTGCGAAAAGCGCGATGTTTGCGCCACGAATGTATTGCAATATGTAGAGCATACCGCCGCCAGTGTTCCATTGACTTTTGATATTTTGCACCTTGATCTCGAACAGCTATACTCATTGCGTGGATTGTTCTAAACGAGTCCAAAAGAAGCTGGCGTCTCATGGATACATTCATGATACAAATCGCTCTCCGAATTCGATATGCTGCGTTCCACTTGTAAAAATGCACTTTTTTGGTGAATAAAGTCATCAGTCGTACTGCGTTTTCCGCTTGTTCCAGTTTCCTGAACAATTCTTTTAATACAAATCAGTCATCAGAAGTCAATATTAACCTATTGACATCGAATATGTAGCGTCTCCAACCCAGTATCACACATCGTGTGATCCGTTTATATGTAAAAAGGCTGATTATGCGATGATGGGCTAGGGCTATTCGCCACATCTGTTTGTCATCGTTATTTCAGTTTCAATTGAGGGCAACGAAACATTGACCTGAATAAATCGAGTGCATTGCCTCCTCAGCGCGATTCTGAATAGCTCTCGCTCATTGCATCTGAGAGTTGTGCAATTGCGCCATTCATTTAGCGATCGAGCCTTGATCTTCCTGATATGAGTAAACACAATCGAAATTCGTTTGTGCGTGACGTCGATTCTAGTTCTGCACAGCAGCGTCCAAGACGAAAAGTGAGCTGACATCATGTTGAATAAGCGCTGACTTCGGATCATTGCAGTGCTATGAGCAATATGTCTCCACGATCTCATCACATTAGTAATCGAGTGGGAATACCAATAATTGACTGCAAGTAGCAGAGATGTCCTCTCACGAACTAGACTCAGAAACAAATTTCGCCAATATCGCAAACAGTGTCTGGTTTTCGACTTTGCATTGAGATTTGACAAGCTGGTCTGACGATCACTCATTATATTTCTCCATGCCAAAAGTACACGTCGTGACAATATATGGCGAAACAATGCAACAGCCTTGGCCCAGCCGCTGATTTGATGATGCTGATCCTGCTGTGATGACCTCTGTTCGCATGCATATTTTCTCCAGAACTTGAAAACCATTGCAGGAGTGATGTTGATTGTCGTATGAGTTTTCTTGCCTTCATCTCTATCATAACCCTGTTCTTGACGGTCGTCAACTTCAGCTGTTACTTCAGCTCCTCTTTCCGCAGGTTCTGGCGCTGACTCTCCGGGATCAAACCACCTCTTGATGGGCAAATTATCCAATATGCCAGAGGATGCAGGGCAGATTCGGGAAATTACTAGCTTTGAGTAGGGCTTTGGAACGCTTTCAGAAGGTTCTGGACCCACACTCGGTGGATTGTGCAGCAATATCCTCACCATCTCAAGCTTCTTCTGCCCTGACGATTACGAAAATAATGACAAGCAACTCAAAAGGAGTAGACGAATGTACTGACAGTCATCTTGAGGTAATTGACTAATTTTCATAATCGCATCATACAAACGAGTATCGGATGCCGGATCCATGGCACATTTCTGGTCAATGTTGTGAAATATATTGAGTATATCACATAATGTCGGAGACGAACTACTGCCATGATCGAGTTGTGCCTGGCTAACAATACTAGATAGCAGATTGAATTCATCTGGTGATATTCGAACCCCATCCATCGACCAGCAAGGACCGACTCGTTTCAGATGATTTGCGAAAAAAGGGTGGGCATTGGACGTGGACTTCAAAAACGAGGAAGAAACAGGACGCCCACATCCATCACACCATAAGTTATCAAATGTTTGATATCATCGAACTGCACAACGCGTCTTCACAGCAGCAAGTAACAGGAACCAGAGCTGGACGGAGGGGCCTCTGCTTACCTATCACAAAGACTATCGGTATGATATTTCAGCAAGTGTAGTACAGCATATCCAGGGCAGGAGGGGCCTCTATCACCACGTAAACGGAGTCCATGGGTTGCCACGTTCATCAGGAATCTTGGCGCTCCGTGATTGCGTGATTCTGGAGGTAGCCCGATGCGAATATGTAGAATCCGAATGTCGAAATAAGCATTAGCTTAACCTTCCAGAGTTGATTAATGACCGTGCAACGATCCGAAGCCCCAACCATAAAACAATTGTAACTACCGATGGCGTAAAACAATTGTAACTACCGATGGCGTCAAGACTTGAGCAACCTCAATCTAATCGGCGTCTGTGTTGCCATAACCATGTATCCAGAATTTGCAGCAAGCGTTACACGACCCAATGCCCGGAAACGATTTTGGAAAACTACTGGAAAGGGCACCTCAAAATTATCAGCCGGCACCGATCCACAGACGAGGGTTGTCGATTCAACATCACGGTAAACGCAGCATCGCTACCAACAACGTAAAACAGGAAGGAACGCAAACAAGTCTGACCGATTCAAAAATGGAAAGTTAATCAATGGATACTGATCATGCATGCATGTGAACAGATATAAAACGCGCTTGAAGTTTACTCAGATTATGTACTTGAATAATACAGCAGGAACCGATGCAAAACACGGTACAGTTCGTACCGATCACATTATTTATAAGTTGGAAAATTATGACCGCAACATTCAAGGATGGCGACAAGTGCTCTTATATGAAAGATGCCAATCACCTTCAAGTTAATCCAGTCAAAATTGATGCGTTCGACGCTAAGACACCTCGCCCCGCTGAATGGAACTTACCGCCCATTGCATTGAAATGTGCACTACTTAGTCGAAACCAGAAGCTGAGCATTATTCGATTGCAAGCAATGTGTAGAGGGTTCATTTGTCGCCGACATCTTGAACTAAAAAATGAGTCACCGCAAACAAGGAAAAGCCGCATCTCGAAATCACGACAAACGTGACAAGCCATGTTGTACAGCTTTCCTGATCCTCTTACTCCTAATCGTAGCCGCCGTTTCGCCTTTACCAAAGAAAGCTTCAAGCTTAGTCTGATATAACGGGTCTTGTAATCTTTTCAGTACAGGCGTCATTAAACGATCAGTATGCTGATGAGTCCATCCCATCTTATCCTGACAGAATATCCTCAGATTTAGCATGTCGGGTTTGGACCATGAAAACGCTTCTTTCGCATGGTCAGCTAGAGGATTAAGATAGGCCGCTTTGATCGCGTCGTCAGGAAATTGCCTAGAAACTTGCCAATTTCGTCGGATATTACGATGAGCTACTTTGAACTGATTTAGACGAACAAGCCGATCGTTGGCAGGATCATCTTCCGCGACACATTCTGCGTCTTCGTTTTTATCAGAGTAGACCCAGTCACGAAACTCAGTTAGATCAGAAAATGCATTGACGATCTCAATAGCGTTGACAATACCGATGCCATGAACACCTTCAGTATAATCACTGCCAAGTAGCAGAGCCATGTCGATTAATCTCTCGCGGTTTACGCCGATCTCTTTCTCTATATCTTGAACACGATATCGCTCCACTAATCTCTGATTAGCGAACATGTTTTTATACACCTCGCGAGCGCCGAAAAGAAAAACATCTGAATCATCCGAAACGACACCGTCCACCAACCCGAGTGATTCTAGTACGGCACACTGCGCTTCAGCCTCGGCTGGCGCGACAATAAACGGTATACCGAAAAGGCGAAGTAGTATTTGAACTTCTTCGACCATATCGTTAGTAACGTGGTCAGAATCCCTCATAAATCGACTTTGTGACGATTTCATCTGCTCAATATCTTCCATGATTTGGTTTTCAAGTTGATTAAGATCCTCAACGGAGTGCACCGGGATTGAATCCAGTCTGTCGGACGAGTTCGAGAACAATGGAACTAGAGGCGAGATTACTGGAGTAGAAATGCTTACAGCCGCAAGTTCGGGGACTGTATCGCGATGGCTGACGTCAGAATCATGAAGATGGAGACGAGGGGAATCTTCTGCCGATGGCACGACGACAATAGGCGGAGGATAGGATAAAATTGAAACGGGAGCAGATAAAGAAGGCAAAACTGGGGGAACAGGAACAGTGGACGGCGGCAGAGCAGCAGAGGGTGAAGATGCTGGCAACTTTGATGGGATGTCGCTCAAAACAAGAATATCAACAAGGTCAGGACTACTAACGGATTTGGGGGGAAATGACGCAGAAACAACTTCACCAGAGGAGGCCACCAAAGATTCATCGGGCAAATCGCAATACTTTGCAACATCGTTAACTGGGGTTAAAGTCGAAATCAAGAGCGAATCTTGAACGGGAGAGCTTGTTGGTGATGGCGACATGATATTTTGTGTTGACGGCGACGATGATAAGGCAGCCGCTTCGATGCTCCCCGAGTCAGATAACACAGAAGACACACGAGCACTGGCTTCAGGTGCTGATCGGCAAGCAATTGCTGCGTCGCCACTTGTCAAGCTACTGTTTCGTTGAAGCCGGTAAAAGTTGAGACGAGAATTCGGCATGTGAAGCAGATCATCAGATGATGCCTCTGAGAATGATATGGTATGCGTGTTCACTGCGAAATAATCCTGAGAATCGGAAGGCTCTGGGACTACAGAAGATCCTTCAATAGCAAAATCTGAGCATGCAGCTCTATCCTGGGACGTGACTGAGTGAATCGAAACAACTTCTTCCTCGTCCTCAAAAAACGCATCGATTTCGGCAGATCTGTCTATAATCGCTGGTGAGCTCGACCGGGCCTTGCGATTCATTGGCTGAGCGCATGATATGCAATGCCGTTCCGTGTTCCGATTCAAAGCGGCGCACGTCGCGCAGATCCATGTTGTTATTTCACAATCACGACGATGCCCGCATTTCTGACATGATTTACGAATAGCTAAATTCTCTTGATCGCATGATTTACACGACCACTGCGCCATTTGAAACTCATCGAGTGTTATTTCTGTGCTGGTCTTTTCGATGTCTTCAATTTGGAAGCGTTTCCTTTTGGTGGAGGACCGCGGCTCTTTGTGAAAAAAATACGATCGATCGGGATTGGACACAATGAATTGCGAAGAAGAATCACCAAGTGAGGATCGAATTTCATTCACCTTTTGATTGAAGGCGCTTGTCTGAAGGAACTGATTTAATTGAACCGTGCTGAATCCTGACGGGGTATCAGCAGATGCCATGTGCACCACTCTAAATTAAGAACGTTGAAGCACAACCATCATCGACAACGAGTACTACAGTTACCTTGATTGATGGGCGCGTTCCTCTCGCATACGCTCAAGGATCTCGAATTGCATTGAGTAAGGTAATACGGCAAGCGTCGCAGGATCCATAATGTCAATTCCTTCTGGAATAGCAATATCATCAATCTCTTCACTCTCTGATTCCTCTTCCTCCATCTCGCTTCCAAAAAGTTCATCAAATTCATCTTTCGTCGGCTCTGACAGCAACTGAACTTGATCCAGGTCAACACTGGCCACATTTGACTCTAAATTGCTTTTTAGCTCGTTGATAGTCTTCAACTTCAATTGTGATAGCAAAATTTTTTCGGCAGTCCTTTCCAGACGTCCTTCGCTGATATCTCTAAGACGCCGACGTGACGCTAATGTCCTACGCTTGAGCATTGGAGCTGGACCATCAAATACAAACACAGGTCTGACACCGAACATTAACAGACGACAAATTCGACGAAACATCCCTATATAAAACGATAAGCAATCAATCAGGAGATCGCGTATGGATAACAAATACCAATGATATGAGCATCTTGGCGAACCTGGCCATCCTCAAGCCTCATGGCTTTCAGGAACTGAACCAGCCACAGCGACACATCGATAGCCAGGACTCTGGCAGTTAGGGATTCGAGCTTGATACGCCGCCCACAGCACGACAATAACGTCCATAACCCTTTCACCCCCATCTCAAATCAGATGTGATTTGTGACCCGGTATTACAGTACACCGCCCGCTACTCCGCCACAACGGCCCCCCCCCTTTCCCCGTAATTCGGCTTTTCCAACAAGACTGGTTTGCAGATCTCAGAAATCTCCCAATAATCCGTTGTACAAGGATAGAGATGGGTCAGCACCGCCATCTCGCTAGAGCTGGACAAATGTTTTCTGCAGGTCTTTATTGCCACGCCAATCCCCGACAGGATACAATTTTTGTTCTGTGTGCAATGCAGTCAGTGGCGCCCCATGTCACAAGGGGGTTGCGCAATTCACATGTAACTGACGGAAACACAGTCAGAAGAATATGACCAATGGCGTAGGTCAAAATTTGTGACAACTTTGACCACTAAAATCGGACAGGCTTTGTGAATGTTGTCGTGATCTCAATATGGCATCCATACGATTTGGCCAAAACCTAATATTTTTTCATGTATTCATCCAATCGTGAAATCTGTAAGATCTGTTGCATCGGTTTAGAATGGTTCAAAACCAAATCGCCTTTCAATTGATTGATGTAATCAAAGTGAATGTGAATCATTGATAATAAAGTTGAGTTAATCAGATAGGTAGATAAATGAGTTGTCGAGGTAGTCTGTGGTGGCGCCTGTTCTTCTTCCTCGTCCCTGAACGTCGTGTGTATGTAGGACGTTTTCGTGGTTGGCGATCAGCGTGGCGAAGCCCGAGAAGGCTTGGTTAAGTTCGCTTTGGGCTGCCTGCGGTTGGCTTTTGCAGTACTGGGTTGTCCCGCATTGCATTGGCGCTCGCCTTCTTTGTGCTGAGGAGATGTGTGGCTTTTGAAGGCCCGGATCGAGCGTCGTCGATACTCGATGGTCGGGTGCTCTGTGTTCCTCGATGCAAGTGGTCGCGTTTCGATCGGCTTCATTAACCCATGCTTGCCATTGCCACCTCCTTAGTCCATAATTGCCAGTTATGGTCGTTCAAGGTTACGATGGCTGGTTGCCGGCACGAGCTAGTTTGGGAACGCTTGCGTCACGACTGTCCCTTGGAGACGTGTCGCACTTCTTAACTGCCGCACCGGAGCACAACCATCGCCCGTTTGGCGCTACTCACGCGTTCCCGAGCCTTACAAGCGGGCTCGTGCCGATTACAGGCCCAGTAAACGCAGTTATCACTGTCAGTCATCTGACATCGTACACCTTGAACGACCACAACTGGCAATTATGGAATACTGGCGATTATGGAATCAGGAGGTGGCCATGGGAAGCACGTTGGTGTAGATGAGATACTGAAGTTAATCGAAACGAGACCGCGCGCGTTGAGGAACACAGAGCACCAAACCACATCGACCCATCCAGTATCGACGATGCTCGATCAAGGCTATAAAAAACCATACCTCTATCCAGCACAAGAAGGCGAGCGCCGATGCAATGCCAGACAACGCAGTATTGCAAAGCCAACTTCAGGCCGCCCAAAGCGAACTCAACCAAGCAGCCTCCGGCTTCGCCACGCTGATCGCCAACCACGAAAACGCCCTACACAACACACGACGTTCAACGACGAGGAAGAAGAACAGAGTTTTGGCATTCGGAAGTGTAAAGCCACCGAGGACGTTGGCCGTGAAGAGTGGGAGGTGTCACAATGTACTTGGCACTTGGCAAATTGTCGTTAGAGGCCCACCTCAAGGAATGTGATAGCGGATCAGAACGCGTTGGAGTTTCAAAGAGGGTTGACGCACAGCCCAGATGCGTATCAGAGGGAATTCAGTGATTCATACGGGATTGAGGTGGCCTGTGAGGTCGCAAATACGGGGTGTATCAAGGTCATGAATGCCATGGTGGAAGAGGATGACAGAATTGCCAGGCATATCGCCGTCATAGATTGTGCACTTGGTGGATCCTCACTGGAAGTCGTGGCAACCGTGCTGACATGTCTGTCCCTTCTCGTTTTGTGTCAAGCACCAATACTTACACGTGGTTTCCGCATTACTGTGAGAATTTTGAGCCATGGGCTGATACGACTGCAAATCCTCAAATGGAAACATACCTTGGGGGGAAGACTCCCCTGGTTAGCGGACATGTGGCCGGTCAACGGGCTGTGTGGTCGATGAAAACCTGGCAGTATACCGCCCCGATTTTTAAGACTGGATTAATGCAAAGTGCTGCTGTCGCTTACGCGTCAGCGACGTCATTGCTGTTTTCACCGTATCAAATTGAACGTCAAAATGGATATTTGGGACTCAATATAAAAGAAAATTTTTTTGTCAACGCCATGCGGTTTACTTTAGATTCACTAACTGTCCAGATTTCAGAGACAAATACTGTTGAAGATCAGGCGCGGTATTGAAAGAATGTTCGGGAGATTTTGAACTCCTTCAGCGGTACAACAATGTCTGCGACATGTAATCGGTATAAGGCATATATGGTAGCGACTAGGGATGAGGTTGGCACAGAATTTTGCCAGATAACTCCAAGGTCATGTGAACTACCATGGCGACATTCTTCATGAAAGCCGGAATGTTTTTTGAAACCGATCAGATCATGCAGCTGTGACAAACGCATCATCGTTTGACAGCTCCACGTCAATCTTTTTCTGGACTGCGCTAACGGTGCCATTTATCGGTCAAAATACTAGCGAGGCAGGCAAATGTGGCTATTTGTTTTCTAAACAAAATCAAAGTTCGGGAACATTTATAGTTTATTCATATCGGTCGATGAATACTTGTGATGCTCGAAGGTTATTTTGTATTCGTGTTGGTGCGTTGTTTGTCAGGATTGTCTTATTTGACTGTTATTTTTTCTTCGACTTCGAAATAATGAACTTGCTAACTCTCTGTCTTTCGACGTCATTGCCATTAGCTGTCTCAATCGTATCGGCAATGAGACTCAGAACCACAGACAGGTATTCGTGCAGACAATTTGAAACATCTTCATTTCTGTCCCAGATAAGCTTTGATTTGTGTCTGCTGTGGCGATTGCTCATTTTGACCATAATATGAGCCTTCAAGCACTCCATATAGTCCAATTGATTGACCCCATGCATTGCTAGCAGTTCCACAGATGCATTCCAGAACAGCGACAGAATAGGACGATGATAATCACAGGAATTTACAGAGCGAAATACAATGGACATCATCGACAATTTGTCGGCCACCCAATCCGAGAACGCATTTTCGAAATTTGAAAACGAATTTTCGAAGTGTGTTCGTTGTTCAGATAAAAAATAACACTGGAGGGTTGGACGCAAACGAGCGAAGTGAAAACATATCTTCAAATTAATCTCGAATTGGTTCTTATGAACCTTGCCCAGTATAATTTTCGCCATCTGTCGTGTTCGTGGTTTCAGAATAATTGGGTTGTCTGGAAGGCAATCGTCGAGTGTTTCCAGGCAATTTCCAATTGCGATCACAACGTCAGTTTTGACGTCGCGTTTACTCATGATTGGTGTCTTATTATTCCTTACGCTGTTTACATAACTTTCAAGGCCATTGAGTGCGTCTTTCGACACCAATTTGCACTTGAAGGAACGTTCAAATTTGATTCGTGGCCAGTTAGAAAAAAGGTTCAAGGGCTTTCGCTGAAAACGATAAATTGGTGCCCTGATGATTGAGGACTGAACGCCCTTTCGCTTTTTTGTGTCAGTTGGACCATCGTCAAAACCAAAGTTCTTGCGCTTTTTTGTGTCAGTTGGACCATCTTCAAAACCAGAGTCGTTGTCCGGAAACTCTTGAACGACCTCGCGTTCTTCGGAGACTTGCAGATCATTGTTAAAACCAGTGTTGTTGTCCAGAAAGTATTCCACGTTGCGATCAAATTTATCGCTAGTTCTAGTTGAACAAGCGCCAGGTTGCGACAGTGAACTACACGTGAATTGGCTATCAGGTTGACTGATTGAGACCGTTGGGCCTGTCGCCAATGGAATTGAAACATAATTAGGTTCTGTTCGATGTGGAAACGACGCTTGAATTGCACAGTCTTTAATGAAGTCAGGATAGATGGTATCAGATTCTATGGAGTAGGGACAATTTAGATCGAACAACGGAGCACTTCTCGAAGTTTTGCCGCTGTTTCCAGTCGAACAACCAACAGTTTGTGAAGAAAGGCTCACCGTTGATTGACGATCTGTCCACAAAGTTCAACTTATCGAATCGAACGGAAATGAACCAGTACCATTTGCTGAACCTTCGTCATATAGAGCTTGATCGATGCGGTTCACAATGTAGTCGGGCAGATTGACGTTGCTACACAAGTTTTCTGGGTGGTCAGGGCGTAAGCCCTGGAGAGGAATTCCGCTATCGGTTGCATCGTTGGCTTTGGTCGAGTAAACATGACATAGCAATAACAGATACCAGATCATGTTGGAATGGAAAAATGGCCAACTGACCGTGTACCCGTGGACTTGGGCCTGATTCTCGGACTCTCACGGCCACTGCAGGTGACGGTTCCTGCAGGTGCTGCGATGGTTTCGCTTGATTTGAACAGTCACAGTCAAAAGTGTATATTATCTGACCGGGTTAATCAGCTCCATGGAGACCTTATTTTTCGAGTCCCGGGCGCGTTTGGATGCCACGGAGAGTCAAACAATATTTGTCCGTGCCGTGGCGTGTTTGGCAGCCGTTTTATGCATTGCCTGGTTTAAAAGGGGAATTGGGGGGTGAAAAACGGGAATCCCAGAATCCACCTCCGACATGCGGGATAATTGCGCGGATGACGCGGGGCTACACAGTGCCATCGCAGCCGCGCAGAATGGAATTCGACCAAGGACGGTTTCCTCGTAACCAACTTGATCCAGTTATCCCGCCAGGGAAAGAAAGCTGACAGCGGCTTTAAGAAAGAAGCACGGGCGTCACTGACCAAAACATCTAATCAGCATGTTTCAAAAGGAATATGACACGCGTCAGATCAAGTCTCGAACGGCAATTTATCAATGCCGTCAAGCTTCAATTTTCATACGCGCCCCACATGTTCACTGGGCTTCGTATCATCGCTCTTGAAGGACGCCGCTTTAGATTGGGTAACCCCATATCTGGAAACTCACGATGCCATACTGATCAACTGGCAAGCGTTCGAGATGGCTCTAGTGGGAATATTCGGGGACCCCAACCGGAAGCGCACCGCAACAACGAAGCTCTCAACGTTGCGACAATCCAGCCGATCCGTGGCCATCTACGCCGCAGAATTCAGAAAGATCGCCATCGACACCGATTTCGATTCGCGATCTCAGGCACACTGGTTTCGCGAATCGAAATCGGTGTCGATGGCGATCTTTCTGAATTCCGCGGCGTAAATGGCCACGGATCGGCTAGATTGACGCAACGTTGAGAGCTTCGTTGTTGCGGTGCGCATCCGATTGGGGTCCCCGAATATTCCCACTAGAGCCCTCTCGAACGCTTGCCAATTGTTCAGTATGGCATCCTGAGTTTCTAGATATGGGGTTACCCAATCTAGAGCGGCATCCTTCAAGAGCGATGATACGAAGCCCACTTTGGCTTGATCGCTCGTGAACATGTGAGGCGCATAAGAAAATTGGAGCTTGACGGCATTAATAAATTGCCGAAGCTCGGTACGCTTTCCCGAGTATTTTTCTTGTAACGGGAGTTTTATACGATCCTGTCGTAGAGTTACCGCCAGCGGGTTTAGGGGGAGCCGATGTTTGCTGTTGCGAGCGTAGAGAGGCAATCTCCTCCTGTGCTAACTTGAGCTGGTTCTGCAAGTAGGAGACTGAAGTTGTCAGCGTAAAATATCATGATCCACCACTTCGGGCGGAACAAGCGTCCAAGAACAATCCAATCACAATCGTCGCCACTGCCAAACTGGATTTGACGTTGACAAAGTCGACCGGCAAAACATGTACTTTACGGGGACACCACTCACTGAACAGGACCTGTCTGACGATATCATTCTGATCGGTTAGCCCGAACATGTCGCTTTGCGTATTGATCCACATACGCTTGTTGATCGAACGTCTGGCCAATATATCTGGCAACCATCTGGAGGTGGAAGAACCCACGATCGACGATGACGCCGATTATGACATATCCACCAAACTTCGTATAAAGCGGAACATGATCACCGAAACGCGAGAGGAGTTTCCTGACGATTGCGAAAACGAACCCGGCGACGCTTACCTCGTCGAAATAGGCGAATCATCTACAAGCGAGGTACACCAATTATCAATGGACATGATGATTGATCGTGCAATAGTCGAAGGACTGACGAACGAATACAAAGATCGTAGACGTGTGGAACTAAACTGTTCAATGACCCGCCGGCAAATTTTCCATTATTGAAAATCCATTTCAAAGCAGACTGTCCCCATTACCGTGCTCGCGCCCGCCGATATTCACCAGTTCATCAAGATTTCATGCACAAGCACACCGCGATCTGGAGCAGAACGGATTCATCTACTGCAATCCACATGCCCGTTCCGCGTCCACTTGCCTGGTAATCGACAGAAAGGACACGTCGGTTCGTGGTCATCGTCTATGCATTGACACCAAAGATGTGAGCAGCCGATCAGAACGAGCAATTTGGCCGATGCCACATATAGATATCATTCTCAATTACCTACGTAACTCATCGATTTATATATTGCTGGACGCCTTTAAAGGCTACTGGCAGTTTCCCCTACATCCCGAATCGCAGGAACGCTGTTCTTTCATGACCCATGAGGCAGTCTACACGCCACGAAGAATCGTTCAAGGATTGGCCGACGCCGTTTTCGCGTTTCAAGCGGGAATGCAAGAGGCTTTAGGCGATCTCCTGTATAATGGCGTTTTACTGTGGGTTGATGACCTGTTGGGTTATGCCCAAAACATTAATGATTATTTTCGTTTGCTCAACAAGCTTCTTGGCCTTTTGGCTCGCTTCGGCATCACGCTCAATCCGAATCCATGTCATCTTTATAAGAACACAGTAAAATGGTGCGGTCGCGTTATTTCAGCTGAAGGGACGTCATTCGACACACATTTGGTATCCGCATTAGCAACTCTTAACGTCCCGACTACTGCAGCGGATATTACAGCAGTTCTTGTGCTCCATCAACTGGATACGAGGGAATATACCACGTTATGCACAATTGATCGACCCTTTGCAGAAACTACTAGTCCGCTGTTCCAAATTTGTCGATTCCTTCAAGCAAACACAGTTGCGACGCGTCAATCTTGTCCATCAAGGGGGGTGGACGTCTGAACAATGCCAAATGTTTTTCCGAATTTAAGCAAGTTCTCACCAAGTTGATAACCAATGGCCCACGTTAAGGACGACTGGAGACTATGCTTCATTCCTGATGCTTCGAACGGTTTTTGGTCAGTTTTCCTTACACAGATCCCCCTCAACGACATAGGCAAAGAACTCTCGAAACAACAACATGAACCATTAGCCTTCATCAGTGGCTCGTTTAAGGGAAGTCAACTGCGCTGGGCAACGATAGAGAAAGAGGGATTCCCTATCGTTGAAGGGGTTCATCGTTTGAAACATTTCCTTCAGACCCAGCACCCATTTACAATATTTACCGATCATCGTAACTTGGTCTACATCCTCGACCCAACATCACGAACATCCTCAATTTCTCGTCACTCTGAGGACCGCCTCGCCCGATGGGAAATGCAGCTCTCTCAATATAATTTCGACATCCAGCACACGGCTGGAGAAGTCAACGTTCTGGGCTGATCTCGGGACTCGATGGGGCAAACCGAACGGCGACGACGTAATCATCAAAGCCAAGCGTCTTCGCGTGTCGTTCGACGATTACCAATTCCGCGAATCTTTTGTTTGGCCAACGCTTACTGAAATCGTTAGAACCCAGTCAGATTTTATTCATTCTTCAAATCGCTCACACGATGGCCGTATTTTCATTTTGAACGACGACATCGAACTGGTCATCGACGCGACTGATTTGGCATGGAAGACCCGCGACAATCAGATATGGATTCCTGCAGAGCCGTTGCAGATCCGCATTTGTGTTATCGCCCATATGGGACTTTCAGCTCATCTTGTTCCCAACGCCACGCTTGCCACAATCGCCAAGCATTTCTGGCGGCCAAATATGAAGTCGACAGTGGACGATTTCGTTCTGCACTGTTTGTTCTTTCTTCGCGTGAAAGGTAAAATTATTCCGCGTGTTCGGAAATGTGATTCACGTTGAACAACCGAACAAAGTCATCCACTACGACTATCTGTTCATTAGCAAACAGTCTCCGAAGTGCTGACATCTTTTCAAATATATTTCGGTTTTGAAGGACGGCTTTAGCAATTTCGTCGAACTCATACCTTGCACAAACGCTGATCATGGAACCGTCGTTGACGCGTTGATGAATTGGTTCAAAGGGTTCGGTATTGTGTCCACTCATGTATCGGATTAAGGAACTCATTTCAAAAATCTCGTCATTGAGGAACTGTGCTCGCGCTTACATATTTACCATCATTTTACGACCGCATACACGCCTTGGGCAAACGGTACGGTGGAAATCGTAAATCGTCATGTTCTGGCTCTTTTAAAGACACTGGCATCGGAAATGCAGTTGAATTTTCTACAGGACTGGCTTACCTTTAGTGAACATGGCTCATGAACCACAAGATCCGTCCTCGAGTGAAGTCTGCACCGGTCACCATCTTCACAGGCATCGCCCCTTCACAATTATTATCTGTTATTTTTTTGGGTAGGCTAGACAAGGTTGTCGACATTCCCTTGAGTGCCGATTCGATATTCAAACTAACGTCCAATCTTCTTGAATCTCTCGATAACATACATCAGTCTGTTCAGAAAACAGTTTCGTCTCACCGAGCGAATGTCCGCTCACGTCGCTGTAAGCAGAACTCGGTTGAACAGGCTAATTTTCGGGAAAGTGATTACTGTCTCATTGCTACTAACATTCGACGTACCCCGTCTAAGACCGAATGTAATTGATATGGACCTGTCGCCATTGTGAGCACAACTCCTCATCAGCTAATACTCACGGTTCGCGATTCAAATAACGGGTTCGGAAAATGACGTACACGACGTCGTGTCTCAACTTCTACGACGACAGCCATCTCGATATTACTACGAAGTTACTGGAAAATGTTGTTCCGACGCTACTTGGGAACCGCACGACATCATCGCCGAAGATGTCGTGCGGTTTGGTTCAAGCATTTTTCTCTCAATTGTCGTTTCAATGGGGGGAGTGCATTACCTGCCGGGAAATTCGGGCAACGGGCAGCGTATGTCGGTTAAATCGGGCGTACAGCTGGGCGACCTATTAATAAATTCAGAAATACTGTTGAAGATCAGCCGCTGTATTTGAAGAAGGTTCGGAAGATGTTGAAACCTTCTGCTGTACAAACATGTCTGTGCCATTTAACCTGTATATTGCATACATGGTAGCGACTAGGGATGAGGTTAGAACAGAATTTTGCCAGACAACTTCAAGGTCTTCTTGAACTACCATGGCGAATTCTGTATGACAGCCGGAATGTTTTTTGAAACCGATCAGACCATGCAGCTGTGACAAACCCATCATCGTTTGACAGCTCCACGTCAATCTTGTTCTGGACTGCCTTCAGAGCATGTGCTGGCGGTGCCCTTTACCGGTTGAAACATCAGAGAGGCAGGCAAAGGTGGCTATTTGTTTTCTATACAAGATTGAAGCTCAGAACACTTATAATGTATTCATATCGTTCAATGAATTCTTGTGATGCTCGAAGGTTATTTGTGTATTCGTGTTGGTGCGCTGTTTGTCATGATTGTCTTATTTGACCTTAATTTTCTTTGACCTCGAAAAAACGAACTTGCTGACTCTCTTTCTTTTGATCTCATTGCCACAATTGGCCTCACTCGTATCGGCAATGAGACTCAGAACCACAGACAGGTATTCGTGCAGACAATTTGAAACATCTTCATTTCTGTCCCAGATAAGCTTTGATTTGTTTTTGCTGTGGCGATTGCTGATTTTGACCATAATATGAGTCTTCAAGCACTCCATATAGTCCATTTGATTGACGCCATGCATTGCTAGCAGTTCCACAGATGCATTCCAGAACAGCGCCAGAACCGGATGATGATAACCATAGCAATTAACGGAACGAAATACAATCGACATCATCGACAATTTCTCGGCCACCCAATCCGAGAACGCATTTTTGAAATTTGGGAACTCATTTTTTAGATTTGTTCGTTGTTGAGATGCAACTCTATTCTGAAGGCTTTGACTCAAACGACCGAATTGAAAACATTTCATCAAATTTGTCTCAAATTTGTTCTTATGAACCTTGCCCAGTATTATTTTCGCCTTCTGCAGTGTTTCTGGTTTCAGTATAATTTGATTGCCTGGAAGGCAATCGTCGAGTGTTTCCAGGCGATTTCCAATTGCGATCACGACGGCAATTTTGACGGCGCGTTTACTCTTAAATGGTGTCGGATAATTCCTTACTCTGTTTACATAACTTTCAAGGCCAATGAGTGCGTCTTTCGACACCAATTGGCAATTGAATGAATGTGGAAAGCTGATTCGTGGCCAATTAGAGAAATGTTTCAAGGGCTGAACGCCTTCGCGCTTTTTGGTGTCAGTTGGATCATTCCTAAAACCAGATTCGTTGTCCGGAAACTCTTGAACGACCTCGCGTTCTTTGGAGTCCTGCAGATCATTGTTAAATCCAGTGTTGTTGTCCTGAGAGTATTCCACGTTGCGATCAAATTTATCGCTGTTGCTAGTTGAACAAGCGCCAGGTTGCGACAGTGCACAACTCGTGAATTGGCTATCTGGTTGACTGATTGAGGCCATTGAGCCTGTCGCCAATGGAAATGAAACAGAATTAGGTTCTGTTCTATGGGGAAACGACGCTTGAATTGCACAGTCTTCAATGAAGTCAAGCCAGACGGTATCACATTCTATGGAGTAGGGATAATTCAGTTCGGAAAACGGAGCACTTCTCGAAGTTTGAACTCTGTTTCCAGTCGAACAGCCAACAGTTTGTGAAGAAAGGCTCACAGTTACTTGACAATCTGTCCACAAAGTTCAACTTTCTGAAGCGAAAGGAAAGGAACAAGTACCATTTGCTCGGTTGTCAGGGGGCAAGCCCTGGAAAGGAGTTCCGCTATCGGTTTCATCGTTGGTTTTGGTGGAGTGGACATGACACAGCAATAACAGATACCAAATCATGTTGGAATCCAAAGTGGCCAACTGACCGTGTACAAGTGGACTGCAGCCTGATTTTCTGGATTCTCACGGCACTACAGGTGACGGTTCCTGCAGGTGCCGCGATACAGTGTCCACGGCTACGGCTATTCACAGACTGGCATTTTACTGTGCGAAACCGCCCTTCGAGTTTCAAAACCGGATTACACTGCGGGTAGTCTTGTCACGGCAAATTTCATGGCAGGTTTTGTTTGGTAGCTTCCCGAAGTATGGCATTTTGTAATGGTCGTGTGCAGGATTTGAACGGCGTATATGGATAGATCTCTCATCGAAACCGACAAGGCTACGCTTTTGTTTTTGAAAAATATTCCAAAATGGAGACAAAATATCATTTTAAAATTGCCTCGTTTACATGGTGGAAAAAAGTATTTTTCAAGAAAAACAATAGCTTCGTGTCGGTTTTTCATTTCGTTTCCCAGCATACGCAACAAGGCGCCACCGATCCTGGATGAAATTCTATTAGCCTTTGACCGCAAATGGTTTCGGTTTGCAATTCGCTTTGGAGACGCCTACAAGAATGGTATTGAAGGCAAACAATACAAGTCACAACGTGGAATACCAGCGGCGTCATTGAAGACCTGAAGAAGCAATGGGCGGAAAAGAGTGGCAAAAATGCATCATCAAACTCCAAAATATTTGCGCAAGTCACGAATCGACGAGATGCTGGCGGCGATCGATCGTGTTGCTGGTGGTGGGGAGT
>OUQQ01000105.1:0-43954 GCA_900404475.1 Spongospora subterranea | reverse complement strand
TCGACTCTCGGGAAACAGAGCATAAACTACACGGTCTTCCTTATAGTCAGGGCGAAAATTGCTTGAGAAGAGATAAATTGACGATTGGGATTCCGCCACAGAATTGATTGTGGTCTGTAGTCGAGTCCACATGCGATAATAGAATGAACACTAAGAGATACCAGACCATATTGAATTGAACAATGACAGACTGACCCGATAGACGGCCTTGGGTGTTCGATGTTCGACGGCTGCCAATGCTGTTTCGGCAGCGATCCAACTGCATGGCTGTCTCCGACACAAGAGCCAACTACCTATAAATAGACGGGAATGCAGACTTGAAGAAGTCTGTTTTACTCAGGATGGACATACACAGATCTGCATGCGCCCGACTGTACCAGCCAAGCGCAGCTCCAGTAATCGTCAAAGAAATGCCATGGTGACCAAGCCGATTGAAGTGAATGGTGAGGTTTATTGAGATCAAATTTTACAACACGTGATACGAGCAATCAAAAACAAATAGCCTGTCGGAAGTAAGTAAATGCAGATCACAATTCAACATGATAACGCCAGGCCCCATGCGTCAATCAACGAAACTGTTGTCGTCCAAACATCCCATGGTTGGAATTTATCACTTGTCTCTCAGCCACCTAATAGTCCAGACTTCAACGTATTAAATTTAGGCTTTTTTAATTCGATTCAGTCTCTGCAATACCAACACGCTTTAAAGGATATCAATGAGTTGATTACAGCGGTTGAGTTAAGTTTTGCCGAATTGTCAGCGGAGAAGCTTGATGATGTCTTCCTATCGTTACAGAAAGTAATGGAAGGAGCGATGCTTGTTCGGGGATCGAGTTCGAATAAGCTACAACATATGCAAAAAACACACCTACGAGCGCAAGGTAGTCTTCCTGCGGTTATTCGTGCAGTCAAGAGGCTATTCACATTGGTCACGAGATCGATGCATAATTCAAAAAATCAATAGGTCAACGTGTTCCAGAATTTTGAAGTGGACTACTGTACTAATTTTGAACAAAAACAATTGCGTTATGGGACAACTAATTCTGAACAGAGGGACTACATGTTTGGGTCGAGTGTGTGTAATGGCCTTGAGCATCGCACGTGGCACAAATATGTTGCTTGGTTGGGTCTGCAGTGCAAACCTGGCTTATCTGTGGTCCGCAACAAATCGCAAATCGATAGTTCGTACAATTTCTCGTTGTGCAGTTGAGGTGCTGTTCTGCAGGGTTCGAAACTGGATACCGTGATCGAAAAACACATTGAAACCTCTATGCACCTTCCCTGCTGCATCTTTTTCGATATCAAACGTAAGTTTCTGTACATGGATTTGTTGTTGCATTGGATAGAGTGAGTGTGGCTTGGGCTCTTTACAATAGACGTAGCTTTGTCAAATTATACCAGTACATTTATTTCGTGGGGAATGCTTCCGTGCAAGGGTTTCCTCTGTTGTTCTTGTTTGTATTTATTATTTCGCGCATCAGTTGGGATATTCTGTAATTTGTCTGAATTGATGTTGTGTTACATGATGTTTTGATGAGCGTTTGAATAGTCGTGGATTTAATTGGCTATTGTGGAAATGTTTGTGTATAGTGTTTTCGTGTGAGTGATTCGCATTGTTTTTTGTATTGTTGTCGTGCCTTCTCAGGCGTGCCCTGCGTTGTCCACATCGGCAAGTGATTGTGATTTTTGGTTGGCAAAAAATTAGATGTTCTTTGCTCCCAAAATATAAAGAAAAAGAGCGAGCCTGGCAACCACGGAGGTGCATTATGTCATTTTGCTCGTTTCCCCATAACGGCGCCGTTCCCCAGACGGTTCCCCCACACAACAATGACGCCATCGGAGAACCATCTCAGGGCCGTATGGGATACAATTAAGGACCAGTTCCTAGGCGCAGCTGCAGGCTCAAGCTGATATGGGCAAGCGCGCCGATACAGGCTTCAAGACCTGGGCGGCGGTTACGAAGCAATTCAAATGCAATCTACTTCGGGGGGAAGATCAAGTCCCGTCTGGATGCTTTGAAGAAAGACTTCAAGGATTTCACATAGTACTTGAAAACAATTTAGGTTTCGGGTGGGATGTCGTCACGCAAGTCCCGACAGCCCCCGAAGAAGCTTGTGCAGCGGTTATTGAAACTAACAAGAATTTTCGCAAATTTCGGACGACACCTTTCCCGTTCATGGTTCGTTGACGGTTCTGCTCAGCGGAGCCGTCGCTACCAGGCGAACACACGGGCACGCCCCCTGGATTCTTTCCTTCTCACACGGTTCTGGTCCGGTTGATCAAACTGTGGCGAATCAAGCTAGGAAGGGAATGCTTCTTGATACCTACAAGGTCGGAACATTGACGATTCAGAAGTTGGTACGTATGTATTAAGCTAAACTGGTCGCTGGTGATTTGGCAATCTTCTTAGCTTGCCTCATCCGATAAAGGTCGGGAGCGGGAGCACTAGAACCGTTCGGTAACGTCGGTTGATTCATTTCGGTGGCCTCCCTCTTGACACCGGTAGAACGGATTGGTTTCTCTGTAGAATTCACAGACAACTGAAACGCGTCATATTAACAATAAGTGGCTAGAGACAGAGTAATGTGACTCAAACCAACCTGAATCACCTTCGGACTCGCCGTTAATATCCAGCTCATTAGACGATCAATCTGTGCAATTTTGGGACCAGAGGTTGCTGGCAGACTACGGTATGTTCAATACAAAACGGGACGTAACATGCTGACGTAAACAAACCGAAGAAGCAAATCATGAAGTGCAGAACCGATATCTAGAGAGAACGTAGCTATGGGGTTACCGTTTTCAAGAACCTAAGCACAGTCAGCAACTATACGTGTTTGCACAAGCAAGTAACAAGACCTTGCACATTGCAGATAAATCAGGCCTATCAAGTGATTTAACACTCTCTTCGTTTTGAACAGTATCAGTAGATTCTCCCAGAAAAGCGTTCCGTTTTTGCTTGAGCAATAACGGTCCCAAGGCAACAGCATTGCGGTAAGATTCGGAGCATGAGTACAAATCCTATAATCGATTCGTTATCCGCTGCTTTGGCCATATCTATAATAAACTGACCTGAAAACGTCTGCGGTCTATAACTGCATTGATGCTGAAAACGTTGCCAGGTGGAGATAATCGGGCATCGCGACCCAAAGCAGTATCTCGTCTCAGTTCAGCTGCTTCGACAGTGGAAAAATCTGACACCTAGCAACATTTGTGAGAAGCTGTGTCTGCAAACACCGTTGATGAAAAGACCATTCTCTCGAACTGCACGAAACGGTCGTATATTGGAGCTGCATTTTTATCATGTGCAAGCTCCCGGAAACATTGTTCGAAAATTAAACGCATGTTCTGATGGTCATTCCGAGAATAAAGGAAATCGAGGTATTCACACTGTTGAAAGGACGGTATAAGCAAAGAAAAGCACAGACTCCACAAAATATATACCAGAAATGGGATACATGTGGGAAACTTCTTTAGACCAAGGTTGAAAATATTGCTTCCAACATTAGGGTCGTTGTCGATATGATCTGTGAGAACATTAGATAGTACAAGCGATGCATTGACTAGTTCAATCGTACATTCCATCAACGCGGCAGCGCAATAGAGATGGTATGTACAGTTTGGGGAACGGATGAGAGACACCATCTTTTTCCTGGCCGCCTCTGAGCCCTCACTGCCAAATATTGATTACTATTGTCGGGGATTAAAAAATCGCTACGTACGTTCGCCTGATATACCGCAACAATTCAATGGCGCATAACGGCGATGTTGCGTCTGAAGATTCGAATAGATTCTCATAAATCTGTCTCGCTTCCTAATTGAAATTACCACAACTGAATCATATCGAACTGAGAAAGACAAACCTTTAAATTCCTTTTACGCTCTTGGAAATCTGCGTATAAAAAATGCATTAACGGCATTGAATGTAAAACCTCCAACGATTGGTCGTAAACACGAACAGCGTCCTCTTCATGAACCCTGAGTATGAATCGCTCTAAATAATACACTGACTTTCTTACCATGGCTCGATTTGTCGTTCATAAAAACGGCATACGCGTTCCATATCTCTGGATAAAATCTGAGGGAACACAGACATTGACGGAAAGAAAATTGAAGACGAGCTTTGAACAAAGGGGGGTCTAGTCGAAGCGGGTTTCCCTATCCAGAACGATTAAACTTTACTCGACCACTTAATAGGGATGATACCAGCTCGTAGGTGAGCAGACGCTGCCAAAGCAATACTTGGCGATAATCACGTGCTTGGGCATGAGACCCTATTAAGCATCGAGCCTCATTATCAAGCACATTTACATATTCTAGCTTGTAGTACCTGCGGGAGTTGGTTTTGCTAACATTTCAAGGAGTAACCCTTCCCTCTTTTTTTTCAATTCTCGTTTAACATTGAGGCATTTCAGGTAGATAGGATGTGATAGCGCCAGCGTTCCCGCTGCAAGATCCTGATACTCGCCAGTTAAGACGAAAATCTATGCGTTTTTGATGATATAATGTACTTTATAGTGTTTGTGCTCCCAAGTATCGTAGTTTTTCCAAATTGTTTCAGTTTGACTAAGAGGAATGGCGATCGCCCTCTGATACACTTTTCTGATTAGCCCCATCTTTTCCATTTCTTCTGTTGCGTTTAATGCCTGCCGCGAAACAAGACGTAAATTCATACGGAACCGACAGTGGTCTCAGAATCAAACCTCAGAGCTCATCAAAAAGTTCAGATAATCCATCCAAATATTAGAGGAGTTGAAGTCGAGGCCAATATGCTCCAGCGTAAATTCATAGGCAGTACCTACACAAAAAGTGATGAGATATTTGTGAACACAAGGCTGTAATCGCTATAAATATACATAAGGCGGCGCGCTCATCAGGTTGATTGTGTTTGATAATCTGCTGATATCGAATATACACCCTATACAGCTCGACATCGAGACATATCGGTAGGCAACGACTGAACAGGTCGTCGACCATTTCTAAAGAACATCACGTTACTCTTTGATTTCTACAGCAATGTTTGAACTGATACAGAACGAGCAGCTCATTGCATTAACTGCAACATCCTACTTACTCCAGTTTTTGGCCTCGATCTCTTTTTCAAGAAAAAATTTCCACTGAAAAATATTCAGATCAAGCGAAAAGAGCGAAAAAGGCTAAGAATGTTGTATACATAATCGGCGGCCGTTGGGAAATATTTCAGAAAAGTATTGAAAACAGTCCGGGAACCATCTGATGTACCCATCGGTAATGAGTTGAAGTGGCGCATAATCGTCATCCATGCTGCTGTGTCGTAGACATCGTTCCTGAGCGTCTCCGCAGCCGTCTGTAGATTCGGGGTTAGCCCTGCGACCAGCTCCTCTGGAAACAAAGCCTCGGAAGTTGACGCCATTCCGATGCGAAACCGCGATGGGAATGTGCCGTAGTTGCGCAGCCAATCCACCGACACACATGATTTACAGGTGTACACATAGAAACGACGATAACGCGGCCTCTAAATCCTTCCGCAGTGATTTTGTGGCAAGCTTTCTGAGGCATATCTTTTCATTATCTGACCGGAACGACTAGAAATCGTAGTGTATTGACGTCAAATTGTCCGTTGTCTTCCAGCGCCAATTAATCTTAACCATGAAATAGATGGACGGGAGTAGCAACGAAAATTTGAGACGGAATCAGTAAATAAAACTCAGTGCGGAGTTCACGTTTGAAAATTATTATTGGGCATTAGGGTTAATCAGGCAGTGTTCCCGAATGTACACTAGAGTGTTCACAAAAGATACGTGGGGGTGGGGGGCCTCTCTGACTCATTGGAATAATTCCATAACGACCGATATTCCAGACTTCATTAACCTCTCACAGAGGCAAACCTGCCTATCTAGGCGGATAGACGTATCCATTGCCAGCGCCCTTCAGGCCTTCGCGCGATCATCAATCCACATACTTCACGCTGGTGCTCCTTAACCGGGTTCACGGGTCGTGGTCCCATGGTCTTGTGCGGAAGGATAACTTTTACCGCTTCATGAGCGAAGCCGATCATCTTTCGACGGCGAACTGCGCTTTTTCTAGCGCCGATTTTGAGGAATTGCTTTCCGCTGAAGGGGCAGTTGACATCGACAGATTGAGAGAGGTCTGGCAACTGCCGATTTCCGTGTTTTTTTCGCTCAAATCTGAACCCAATAATGACACTTGACATGTATATGTTGACTTTCAACCAATCGTGATTTTTTTCAGGCTAGTCGTACTGGAATTCCATCTTCTGTCCGTGGCGAAGTGTGGAAATACCTTCTTGGAGTATCCTGTCCAGATAATACCGAAAACTTTGCCACGCAGCGCTCTCTTTTTGAAGAGTTTAATCGCGTTCAACAAAGAACGGTAGAGGTGGATCCTGATACAATATCGTTTTGGTGATTTGTGGCTTAGTATTCATCCTCTGCTAGGATACTGATCCAACGCGTCAGCTCTCTCCGGATTTGCTGAAACAGCTTCGCGCTGAGATTAGACGTCATTTTGCCTTTTTACAGAGGCAATTTGAAGAAAACGATGATGAATGGGACAACATGTCGCCAGCTATGTTTGGGCAACAAATTCCGACGATTGAAAGAATCGTCTCATCTCAGTACATATATTTCTCCGATTTACTCCACTGGTACAGTCACTCACTGGGTTCTTGTAGACATGACAATAACGTCAACGACGGCAGTATTGATGGCACACAATTGTCGTCGTGCGGGTCTACGATCGCGACGGGATCAGGTGTCCCTTATGACGTAGAAAGGTTGTTTCTTTTGGGTATGTTCTTCTTTCCCAGCCATATTGCGTGTGTATCTAATTTCACCGTCTTGCCTCTCAGAACGATTAATTTTGATGCACATATCTGCAAAAAACGTTGAGCTGGATTTATCTGCTGTTTACCTCCTTGCCCCTTTTCTGCATTGTATGCCCGACCCCTGCTCGGTGTACTTTTCGTTTTTAGCCCTACAAGTAACTATTCGACTCTGTGTTGGGGTATGGTCTCCTTATTGGATTGGATCAGGATTACATCGAGTCTATAGAAAGCGCGGGAATGGATCGTATTCTTGCAAAGTTCATTATGCTGTTTCGCACCTTCGAACCCGATCTATGTAGTCACTTTGAAGACGAAGAGCTTAGGCCTAATGAATGGGCCATCCCTTGGTGATATCCCGTCACTTGCCGCGAAAAAAACAATTCTTACCTGTGTTTCAGGCTCCGTCATTTATTGTGCGCCGAATTGCCATTTTTCTGTGTTCTCCGCCTTTGGGATACATATTTTGCCCTTAGTTCCGACTTAGAACTTCACATGTTTGTTTGTTTAGCAATTCTCAGTTTGTGTAAAGAATCGCTACTCGAATGTGATTACTCGGAGTTAAAAGTACGTCTTTTGGCTGTTCGCGCTTTTACAGAAAGTTAATGCAATTTTCAGGGGTCGCTTCAACAGCTTCCGACTTTGGATGTGGATCATCTCCTGGCATTAGCGAATAATATGCAAAATCAAGCTAGAGCTGCTTGGAACATATAAGCGCAAAGCCTTGCAACGTCATTGTGTTATACCGGTCGTTAACTATGCGAAATGTCTCATCCGTTTATTATACATTGTCCAACGCCTTAGACCCTTTCGGTTCTCCGTTACCCTTTCTGATGTCCATCCAAGTTTCTTTCGAGAAATTCCACAGTGTCGTGACTTCCGTTATCGGGTCGACTATGATTGATATGACAAAGTTGATAGGAATAGTGATAATCACGTCTTTCCTGTTAAACCGTGATCCTAATATTGTTCAGCTTCGTATATTAGTGGAGATGATGTTCATTAACGTACCGGCTAATGCCATAAAGATATAGGTTGGTAATATCAACAGGAATATGTAGGAGGTCGCTATTCTGATCCCTCTCCCGCTCATGTACCTGACCACGGTTGCACAATCCAATATCAATATCCAGATGTGTCCTGTGTGGCACCGCACCGCTTACTCCAATAGGAATAGCTGGACGTAGAACGGAATATGAGCCTGGAACATTGCGGTGCCCAGCGTCAAAATACATAATAACGGTGATGCCATCCATGCCTGTTTTACGCCGTTTGGTCATTAATCGAAATCCCAACCCATTACTTCTTCATACCTTAACGTCGCCAGCAACCCGCAATTCACGGATCTGTTTTTCCACGAAAGTTTCCGATGGATTCTCCGATTGCATCGTTCTGAGTGCCCCTGGCCGATGGTCTTACTAATACAGACACGGGCGAGTATGATGGCGCTACTACCGATGCATATTCCCACTCGGTGCTGGGTTGGTTTAGAGTGCATGAGTTTCATGGCGAGATCGGTCTCCGGCGTGGTGGGCACCGCCTCACCATCATATTCACTGAATATACCGCTGGCGATCGATTTCAGAGCCTGTCAATCCTGTCATGTGTATGAAATACGGATCGGGATGGACCCGGGTCGTACTTTGAATCGGGCGACGAGGAAATAACGGGGGATGGTCGTGACATTACCAGAGTAGTCCTCGGCGATCCGGTCAATCACTTGCGAGCCGGTTGAAATGGCGCCCCGGATTCGGGAACCGATCGGCATATTGGGCTCGTCCAGGGAGATCCCTGTAAGGAAATCACGATGGGGATCGTCCAGCTCGTACACGAACCTAAAGGGACAATTGGTCGGCCATGAGCTGTTGGTTCAGAAAACCGATTCTGCCGATGATGAACCACCTGGCGATCGCCATCTCGTCCAGCAACATGTTGGCTTCCTGAAAGCACACGACTGGCTTGCGTTGTTGATCATCGACGTACAATAGGCTGATGAAATCAATCGCTCGAGATTGCGCTATCAACGCAGACGAGGGCCCAAACCGTAAAAACGACATCTAGTCGTTCGCAATCGGTTCAGAAACTCGACAGGGAGCTGTGAGAACACCCCGAACCTTGACGCCTTGAACCGATACGAGGTTTTCGGTGGCGACGATCTCGGCCGGCGACGAGTTCACGTGCGACGCCAGGCGCGATATCAGGAACCGGTCCAGGACCGACGACGATGGGCCATAGAATATGATCAGGATCCGAAGGCGATGCGCGGGGAACATGGAGTTCATGGCGCTATTGATCGCGGCCAGCGCATGGTCCTGATTCTCTTCCCCGGATAGGGAGAAGATCATGATGAAGTCGCGGTGCCCTTTTATGTTCTCGTAGTCGTCTCGAAATTTTTCCACTACGATCGAAGGGTCAACGATTTGAGTGAAATCAGTTTGAACGACATCGGCAAACCTTCACTGCGACGAGGGACGAAGCGCCAGGCGTCAATACAACAGGCCAGCTTGAACCAGGTTATAAACAATATCAATAACGGCTCGATAATGAACATGATCGGCCAACGGTGTACGAGGAACTGGGTTGGCCATCGATTGGCCGTGAACATGTTCCCGAGATCGAGCTGGTTGAACACGTTGACGTAGAACAGAGTCGCGTGAGCGATGACCACAATCAACAGGGATATGGTCGATAGTGGGCGAAACGGCGATCGGGACGAAATAACGATGACGACGACGGAGACGATCGTGTGGAGAAGGGCGTGGAATAGAGCAAGTGTGAGGATGACACCCTGAACGGACTCCCATATTGATATCGCCATCCCTTCGCCTGATTAGATTATCACCCAGGCACGTGCCACCATCCGACACTGATATCGCCATCGTCGTCACGATGACCAACACCCACCCCGGTGATTGCGGCGGCTCAAGCGCGAGCGACAGCCGAACACCACATCCTGAAGATGGCGATATCTGGTCCCGCCTGCTGACTACACGACCAATGGACCAAAGGACCGAACACAAAAAAAACGTTCGAAATGACTCACACTTGTTGGCGAATGAATCACCCGATCAACGCGACTTGTCTCGAACATCTTCACACCGATCACCGTCATTTCATATTTATCGACCACAACCCGTAAGTTATTACGATGAGCACTAAATCGGCTACTGTGAAGAAGGCGACCACTATCAACGAACCTGTTAAACGCGATGCCGCCGCCGCCGCCGCCGCCCCATCGTCTACGATCTCCGTCATCATCCCAATCGTCGCCATCGTCGTGGCGCTCCTGGCCCCGCTGATCACCCTCGGCCTGCTGGCGCTGGACGCCACCACGGTCTGCTCGGTGATTCCTGGCATTTGCCAGGGCCTGTACCTGGCCGTTCCCGTAGCGCCATCCACCTCCCAGATCAACAACACCCCGTACTCAACGTCGCTGTCGTTGGAGTTCTTCAACCGGCTCGGCGCCAGCGTCGACACGTATTGGAAGGATTATTCTGGCGATGAACAATTCTGGTTCACGATGGAGCCGTATTCCTATACAGGAAATATATCGTCAATACGAGGGCGTCAGTGATATTTATCTCGTTTTTGTGTGTGTGCTGTTAATGGGCTGATCTTCGGTTGCCGCCAGATGTTTGGGCGTTCCGGAACAGCAACACGCAGGAGCTGCTGTTCGAGGAGGAGATCGACCTGAGGCATTGCGGGAAGATCCACATCGCACCGCCCGAGCACATCGAGGCCCTGCGACAACACTGTGCCACGACCGGGAACGGGGTGATCGGGTATTGGCCACGAGCGCCCTTGGTCAGGACTGTGCCCAAGATCGGCCAACTAGGGTCGGTTCGAACGATTTCAGCCGATACGGTTCAGTTCGGCTCTTATGAAGGGCGGTTAAAGACCGATGTTCACGAGGTCGTCGCGATCGAACTCGGTTCCGTGATCCTGTTCTGATTCGTTGTCGCGTTTTAGGTAAAACTGGAGACGATCTCGACCAGTCCTCATATGCTCAAGATCGAGAACTTCCTGTCCGAGGAGGAGTGCGATCACCTGATCGAGATCTCGTCGGGGAAACTCGACAACGGATCGCCGCTGGAGGCGTCGTCGACCTGGCTGGAGCACGGGGAGTCGCCGATCGTGTCGGCCATCACCCGGCGCGTGTTCGAGATCATGGGCTTCGAGGCCAACATCGAGACGTTCTATTTCGCCGAGAAGATCCAGGTCACGCGATACGAGGCGCATCAGGAGTACCTCCCCCATTACGACGCCATGGACGTCACCACATCGCAGCGAGCGTTGCCCCACAACCGCTTCGCCACGATCGTAAACCCACGTTTTCGTTTTGAGAAAATTGCCAACTGACGTCGTTGTTGTGTCTGCGAACCAGATCCTGTACCTGAACACGGTCGACGAGGCCGATGGCGGTACCGATGTCTGGCCACGTGCCAACGGCGCCGACGAGTTCTCCCGCGCCCCCTGCGATGCCGATTATCGTATCCAGCCGAGTCGAGGAACGATGGTCATCATGTACTCGATGTTCGGCGACGGGAACATCGACGAGGCGTCGCTGCATGGATCATGTCCGGTGACGGTCGCCGACAAGGAGAAATGGACGGCGAATATGTACTTTTGGGTAAATCGTGTTGTTCGTTGTTCCAAACGGGCGGTTGGCTGAGATTGTCGTTTAGGACCCGTTTGTTCAATGGTCGTCCGAGTGAATCACTTTTTCCAATCAATCGAGTTTCCAAAAATGTTCCCAAATAGTCAGAAAATAAATAATGTCCTCTAAATCACGTTTCAATGGCCGACCGACTGATTTGGAGATGATTCAAACGGGGTTCTCTGGTGGTGGAAGTCAACGCTGGCGATTGTAAAAAACGGCCCCGAATTTTGAACGAATGAGTTGGTTGATTGCGGCGGTGATCTGAGGATCGTACTAGTCCACAGCCAGATTGGACGGCTGTGAACCAATGGGCGTTATGATATCCCCGTTCAGAACCGGTGATTGCGAATATTGAAGGGGCGCCGTCATATGAAACATCCCAGTTGTGCGAAATGACCCGTTCGAAGCGACGATGAGATCCGGTATATGAACAGTGTTAACAGAATCAGAATCCGTAAACCAAGCCCATAATTGATCCCTTTAAGGGAAACACGTGGGTGCAATGGACGAAACCAACAACGGGAACTTCGCAAACGGCGAACTTTCTCTGGAGGTGGACGACGTTGATCAAGCGCTCGACGAGGAGGGTGAATGGTCTACCGTTTGCTCGCCAAGATCCGCTCTCGTCGACCGGCCATGGCCCAGCTCTGGCAAATTGAACCCAACGGCGTGTGCGTACCACCTTGACCAGCATAGCGTCCACCTCCAGAGAACGTTCGCCGTTTGCGAAGTTGCCGTTGATGATTTTCGTCCACTGCATCATCATGCAGCCGCGGGTTTCCCATAGGGCTTAATCATGGGCTTGGTTCGAACCAATTTTCAGCCATTGGTCATCAGTGGCGTCCGGCGCCCAGGCAGCGAACCCGGCCAGCGGCATCAGCCCCCTTCCGCCTTGGATTGAGGTTAGAACTAAACTATATGACATGCGATTGTTTATCACAACCTGACAGTTTCGAACATCGAACTGCGTTATCGCTTGTTGTGGCATCATCGTGACAACGTTCGTCCACCCTGCAGACTTGTTTTGGTCGGCCTCCGACTTGAGCCAGGGCAAAAGGTTGGTCGGGCGATATCACTCTATCCATATATTTTCCTTTAAGTCAAGGTTGGTTGCCCGATAGCACTCAATCAGAACTATTTCCAGTGCCTACGACCATTTTTGGTTCTTCTCCTTGATCTCGTTTTAACGGCCCATTTATCCAAAAAACAAAACAACAAAGAATATCCTGGCGTATCCTACTTAGATTAGATGTCCGCGTTACAGTTCAATGAATTAGCCCGCGTAGCTCAATCGGTAGAGCGTGGGACTCTTAATCCCAAGGCTGCGGGTTCGAGCCCCGCCGTAGGCTTCTTGTTTTTTGTTCACCGTTAAACGCAGCCAGTGTTTCAACGTAACGAAACCGCCAAAACAAACAAACAATCTCAAGTAGACTGACACAGTGGAAACATTGGATGGTTCTTGCTTCGATCAGCTCTCTAGGGTGCCAAACTCAGTGACGACCGGCGATTCGGCGAGGGAAGGCTAAATATTCTCGGGGTCAAAGCGGATCGCCATTTCACGCGATAACTACACCGTCATGGCGAGCGGAGAGACAAGCGGCGGCGGCGGCGGTGGCGGTGGCGGTGGCCGGACACGAGCGGCCAAATCAAAACAGTCCGTAACATGATGACTTAACCGTATCATGTTATAATCCACTTCACAACACACGTCCTGTCAATCATTTTACTCGCTGTTCTTGTTGTTGTACTGTAATCATTAGCGGAAACCCCCCAGAAATCGCTCGTGATTATGGGGGATGAGTGCGCCGGGGCGTTCCCTGCATGGGGGGAATTCGCCATCTTCGTCAGCACGTTTTTTGCGTTCATGTCCGTTGCTCGACTTGGCGCCGAATACGGCTTTCGAGGAAGGCGAAGCCGTTTCGCGGGGCCAGCTCACTCCCCAAGCCACAAAAACGCTTCAGGTTCCTTATCCTGTCAATAGTGGCACTCTTATTTCGATTATCTCGCTGGGATACGTTCATTGTTTGATATACCTTGCGAAATTTGATTTTTACACGCTGTTTTTGAATTTCAGAGGAGGCACATCCCGATTACAAATTAGTCGCTTCCAATGGGTCCCATCTTTATCATTCAGGCCAGGCGAAATTGTTCACTCCTGATCTGCAGGCTAGAACAGAGTCGACTGGGTGATGTCCAAGACCACTTTGTAATTGATTCATCTAATACGCTGTTTAGGCAATATATCGATGAGATTAAAGTCCATGCAGTTCCTAAACTTTCTGATTATTTGCCTGATATTGATTATTATGATAATGAATTCTTTCGGACTCGGACAGGCAACGTCTCCAGAAAAGGCTACTCTGTTCCCGTTAATGACGATCAAGGTAATGACTCTTGCTGCTGGATAGACAGGATCTTACGTCCCATTGCTGTCAGTGATTCTCGGAGACCTGGTTCGAACGTCAAAAAGCCACAAAGGAACGGCTTTTGTCCGAGCTGGACCTCGTGTCCAGATTGTCTATCGCCCTGCCCAGGTATTCATCGTTGCTATGACAAATATCATTTCTAAAATTGGTATTTTCATTTAGGTTAACGCCTGTATTGTCACTTGCGGAGGTTTATGTCCAGGCCTAAATGACGTGATTCACGAGCTTGTGCAAATGCTTCACTGTATGCCAGCTCTGTCTAGTTATCCAATTGGGGTTTTGACTGGATTTTCACCAAGATAATTACAGTGTCGATAAAATTTATGGAATACGATGCGGTTATCGAGGGTTCTACGATGCAGATTATAGCCCTTATATCACGCTTACTCCTGCCGTCATGAAACCATACCATAAGACTGGGGTATTCGTCATTGTGGATCACAGTTAAAAATTTTGACATATTTGGCATAGGGGACAATGTTAGGATCATCAAGGGGGGGATTTGATCAAGGTTCTTTTGCATGTCTGTCGATTTATCGGGTGTCATTCAACATACTGTTTCATTAGACAAAATTATTGCTGCAATATTGACCCATGATATTTCACAAGTTTACATCATCGGTGGAGATGGGACTCACCGCGGTGCGACTTGTCTTTATGAGGTACTCCTTTTCTTTTGTGAGACCTTTGAGTCACAATTACTTGATGTTCAGGAAGTTCGGAAACGCAAATTGAAGATTTCGATCGTTTGCATTCCGAAAACTATTGATAACGACATTGGGATAATTGACCGGTGAGAAAACCGGCTTTGCAATTTGCAACGCACTCATTTGTTGTCAGCTCCTTCGGCTTCAACACTGCCGTGGAGGAGGCGGAAAAGGCTATTGCCAGTGCTCGCGTTGAAGCGTCGTGTACGCCGTTTGGCATAGGGCTTGTTAAGTTGATGGGTCGATATGCAGGTTTCATTGCAGCTCATGCCACATTAGGTCTATCGTTTTGCCAGGTGGTATTTGGATTTATCTGATCTTTTCTACAGCCAGTCAAGACGTTGATCTCTGTTTAATCGCTGAGATTCCAATACAGTTGGACGGAGATGGGGGAATCCTGAATCACATCAAGAAAGGTTAATGCCAATTTAATTCACGTCAGCATAACGTTTGACGGCATGATACTTTATAGCTATTCAAAAGAACGGACATTGCACGATCGTTCTTGCTGAAGGTGCTGGAGGAAACCTCTTAAAGGTATGTCATAGAGAGTATTTGAAACTGATAGCGAAAATGCTGAGTATTCACAGACATCGGATGTCAAAGATGCCAGCGGCAATGTAATTCCTGAAGACATTGGCCTGCATCTGAAATCCGTACTCAAAACCCATTTCCGGACACTCGGGATGGACGTATCTATCAAGTATAACGACCCATCCTACATGGTAATGTTAAATATATCAATTCAAATGTGAATATTGTGCCAATCCGCTCGTTCAGATTCGAAGTATCGCCGCAAATTCTAGTGACTCTATCTACTGCATGATATTGGCTCAAAACGCGGTGGTATGTATGGAGCATAACCTTCATCTTCCATCATTGACTTTGATTTCAACCAGCACGGCGCTATGGCAGGATTCACTGGATTTACATCTGGTTTAGTAAATAACCGCACAGTAATGCTACCTATCAACTTGGTATCAACAATGTTGCACTTTCGTTTGTATTGTTCGTCATTGTCGTTGTTGTCAGGTCACCTCGGCGAGCCCGACGTTCCTCAACCCCAACGGACACACTTGGTAGGAGAATATTTCCCCTACCGCCCAACTCAAGCTCAATCAACCTTAGGGAGCGAGTCGTTCGGACAACTCATCAGCCGTTCACCCCGGAGGCCAAAAAGCTAACGATATCAACCGATATCGAACCTGAAGCCGTTGGTCCAGGTTCTCTCAAACCGTAATTTACTCCATCCTTGTCCAAAAATACAAAGACCACATTTACTTAATGGTTTCTCAAACTAATCCCACAAAATTTTTTCCATAAATTTGTGTAGACCATTAGCGCTATCCAGGGCCGACTATCCCAACGCTCCTTGGTTTTCCAGACGGTCGCTTCGCGAAAACTTGTCGGAAAACCTCGGCATGCTTTTCCGGGAAGGTAGTTTTGGCGTTGTACTGATCGCGTACGGTCGAGAAATAACTCCCAAAATCGGTACTCGATCCAAGTCGGCTTGCGATAATCGCCCCCGACTCATCACCCAATCAATCGCCCTCACATAATCATAACGAAAACGCATAGGTTGATCGAACATCACGATAATGAATACCCTTCTGGTTGTCTGTTGTCTTATCGGGCTCGGTGCCGCTTCTGTGCCCACCAAGGTCGTCCTCTCCAAGAACCTGCAGGCGTCGGTTCACGAGATCGCATCGCGATATGGGCTCTCGAACGGAGATGCACTCAAGTTGGTGAAACTGTCGGACCCGAAAACAGAGATCTTGGACGAACTTGAATCCCTGCTCACCCAGCTCCGCGCCGATCAGAACAAGGCCGACGCCGATTACGAGTCGTTCCTGGGCGCGAAAGGTGCTGAGAAAGAGGCACTGGAGGCTGCGCTGGCCCAACAGAAACAGGATCTGGTCCAGGACCAGAACGAGTTGGCGCAGATCGAGGGGGATTACGCCACGAGCAAAGCGCTGATCGAGCAAAAGTCGAAGGAGGCGGCCGACGATGACAGCCAGGTCAAGCTCTACGAAGCCCTGGTTAGCCAGATCAAGGATGAGCGCGCCGCTCACAAAGCGCAGTTCGACGACGTGATCAAACAGCACGATGATTCGTTGGCGACTTTGGGAGAGCTGATCGACATGGTGTCGAACTTCCAATTCGACGACGCTCTCGCCAAGTTGAGCGCCCAGCGCCATGGGTTCGTCCACCGTAAAGCCCAGTCGTTCATGGCCGTCGTCCAGGCCGCCGTCGAACTTATGCAGAAGAAGAAGGGCAAGAAAGGCCCAACGAAGAACGAGATCCGCGACACCCTGCTCGGCCTGTTGAACAAGATCCGCCAAGGAACCGAAGACAGTCGCGCCCTGTACGTATCGGCTGAGGAGGAGGAGGTCGCCAAGTTCAACCTGAGCTTGGCCGAGTACACGACCATGATCACGTCCTACAGCAAATCTCGCGATGACGCTTTGGACATTGTAGCGACCGAGGGCGCCAAAGGCGCCTCGTTGGAGGCCGCTATCGGCGCCAAGCACGACGAGATCGGACGCGACCAGGACGCCATCCAGAGCACTCAACAATCGTTGGACGATTTGGCTACGGCTCTGGCTGATGCTCAAGGTGCACACCAAGCGCAATCGGAGACCCGCGCTCACGATCTGTCGGACGTGAACAAGGCCATCGAGTACGTGAAAGAGCACGTCGAAGGAATGACGGTGAAGGAGCTGTGCCACGTTGGAGCCCCCAACTGCTACCGCTGTCTGACCCACGACCAATGCGGCAACGGCGACTTCTGCTCCGACAACGGCCAATGCGAGAGCCGCCCCAAACCGGTGATGGTTGGCGGTACGACATCCGAGAACCAGAGCCTAACCCTCGCCTGCCCGGAAGGCAAGACCATCTCCTCGATCAACTTCGCATCGTACGGAATGCCGAACGGCGAGTTCCCCAATTTCCAGCAAGGATGGTGCCACTCTCCGTCCAGTTTCATTGTCGTGTCCAATGCCTGCGTCGGTCAACAAAGTTGCACAGTTCAGGCCACGAACGACGTGTTCGGCGACCCATGCTATGGAACCTACAAGCACATGGATATCGCCGCCGTTTGCCAATAAGTGATCTTCATGTTCCGAACATGCTCACCATTGCAAACTTTTGTTATAAAGAACCCGTTTTGTACAATTTTGTGTGCGTCTCTCCTTGTCGATATAGCGTCAAACACGCTCTGTTATGGGAAACTCTGGACTGTTCGCGTATAGAATTTCAGTGGATGACCTTTGAGCCTCAGGTTTGTCGTATGTAAATCGTGTACATTTTTATTGATTTTGAAGAAAGGTATCATTGAATGTCAAGCCTCAGCCTTCAAAATACTTCAACCGAAAGAAATGTTTCCTTGTGTGTGCGATTATGAGTCCGAGAACGAGGGTGGCGTTCTTTCATTGGCCGAGTTCGTCTGGGTGTACCCTCTCAGATGTCAACGCTCATATTGAGCAGATCATTGTAAATCGACGCCAAAAATGGAGTTGTAAACACTGCAATGCCAAAAAGGTCAAGCAGGTATGATCTTATCCGATGATCCGGTTGCCATGACAACGTCTACCCAACCCAGTACAATTTAAGTATGGGGAACCAAGGATACGTTCACCATTCGTCGGCATTTGAGAAGCAAACACGATGAAATGTACTGTCCTGACCCAACGCAGAAGAAGCTGACGACGGGTTTGTGAAACTCGGAACAGACTTATTGCAAGAAAGAAAGCAGATCCACCGATGGAAAGTCATCGTGTAGACAAGGCCAACGATCATTTGTTCAAATGGATACATCAATCCTTAGCAGCCGTTCAATGTCGCCCAGCAGGTTGATTTTGCCGATTTCTACCTTAGAAGATCGTTATGTAGTGGCGTCCAGAGAAAGCATTGGGAAGCAACCCGTGTCAAAAGTCCCTTGTTTCTTTTGAGGCACATCAGGAATCGCTAGTGTAGCGAACACGACTGATACGTGGATTTCTGCCTTCAAGAGAGGTCTGTACATTTACCTTATTTCTTTTGTAGTTATCAAACTTGAGCGTTTTTAGGGTCATGGGGTAAGAAAATACCTGATTGGCGTTTTTGACATTGCAGTGTTTACAACTCCATTGTCTGCGTCCATTCACAATGATCTGCTCAATATGAGCATTGACATCAGAGAGGGTACCCCCAAACGAACTCGAAGCCAATCAAACAACGTCACCCTCGTTCTCGGACCAATAATCGCGCTCACACCCGAATATCACCGGACTCAGTTTCTCCGCAAAACTCTTCATCACGATCTGGCATCGCTGGCTTGCTGTCACTTACAATAGATATTCCAGAGAGGTCATCATGACCTCCTTGAAATACCTATTGGTTATCGGCCATTATCATTGTGAGTCAAGTGCAGTGTCGCTCAAGTGAGGAAGGGCCGCTGCGCAGAAACAGTGACTGGCTACGGCAGATTATGCCCGTCGCGGCCTTGGCCGTGCCCACTGGATATGTATTTGAATCTTGAATTATTCAGAATCTATGAATTTGGCGCCACCCAAATTCAGTTAATTAGTCTCTGGTCTCTGGTAAATAGAGGATCAATTGCCGTTGGTTGAGACATGTGAATCAGTCAATACTACCAAACGTAGTAGTACAACTAGGCGTGATTAGATATACAAACCATACTTCCTTGCAAGGTCTGCAGAATAACATTGCCGGAGTCAAAAGCAATTCCGAGATCGTCAAAGTTCCCAGCTCGAAACAATCGGTACCTGGACCAATATGTTAGATTGGTTAGAGTCAGGGTCCTGGTTTTCAATGAAATCAACGCTCATCTTTCAGGTGCTAGGCGGACGTATAGACCAATAATCAGGGTTTTTTATTGATGAGGATAGCGTCATTTCAGAATCCCATGAACAAGGGTGACCTCAAGGCCATATTTGCTGAAATACTGTACTAGGACTGAAATCTCAATACTTGAGCAAGAATCAATGAGCGCGAAGATTTTGCAGAGGCAACGGCTAATGCACGTTTATCACAATATTGTTTTCTGGATTCATCCAATGGAACTGCAGGGGGTGTTCAGCTGAATTTCGTCATGATATGAAGTTGCCAAATCAAATGATTGCGATATCATATAGTGTATATTTATAAACATGACAGGTTATTATCTTCCCCGAACTTGCTGACTTGTAGTTGCCTCGATAAGCCTCCTCTTCAGAATTGCAATCTGTTTTTGATCGTATTGCGCCTGAAACAGATCGATTGAATATCGGACCGATGAACGGAACCAGAAGTTTATACCTTTTCGATCGAGGAATCGAGTTGCAGTTTCAGACACTGAACCTGATCTTGATACATGAGCGAGACATTCGACAATGCCTTTCGTAACTGATCCATTTCCAGTTCCAGCCTGGCAGGGGGAGATTTCTCCGTTGGAGATATATCTAGATCAACACTACTGGCATCGTCGTCTCCCTCATTGTTAAGTCCCATAAGGCACATATCCTCCTGTAGGCTGAATAAAAAATTTGTAAACCATATTTTTTCCACTAAAATACCTCCGGTTCCCCTTCGGTTTCCGCCGTCTGCTTCATTCTCCCTGAACCACTTGCCGAGTCTTTCACCTTCTTTGGTATGAAAGAATCGGCGGTCAACCATTTAGAGGCTGGTAAGGACATTTGGCCAGGATAGGCAGGTTTTCGAGCTCGCCGGCGAACTTGGGGTTGAGGTTTCTGTAAATGAACTAAGTGAACTGAACTGTCGTGGCATGAAAACGTCTTGCCTCGATAAATTCACAAGATGATGAAGAAAACGAGCTATGCACGGGATCCAGATTTGAAGAAGTACGCAGGTTGAGCGAATCAAAATGTTCAAAAGCCCCACCTATAAACCGTTCGCGATGTTGACTGCGATTATACGATTTTGCAAGCTTGCGAGACCGTTTAACCTTGGGCTTGCTAGTAAAAACTGTGGATGATCTAGCCTTTAGCGTAGGATGAGAGTCGTTGCGGCAATGTTTTGCGAACGTCGCCTGGGAAGAGCGAAGACTTCGAATCTTTGACGGTAGCGAACAAACGGACTTGCACAGTGCAGAGATTTGCCGTTTAACAGGGGCGATAACAGCTGACCGTACAGGTCTGTCTGCTGCAATGCTGCTAGTTCTCCGTTTTGTCCACGCCTCAGTATCACGCATGAAGCCGGGGGTTGAATTCTTGCACTTCCGAAGAGCATGTGTTCCAGATGATCGTCTGCGAGGATATGAGCTCGCCTTGATGGCCTCTAGGCGGCTCGATTTTACATCGCTCAGCATTTTCAAACTGAAATTCGGCATGGACGACGACACTGAGCATTGCTTGCTGCCGCCTTTGCGGCGCGGCGGGATACTATCCATCGATAACTCTAGCAAAGAGGAAGGGACCTCGTTGTCTTCAAAGCCAAGTCCAACATCTTCCAACGGTATTTCATAACGAGGATCAACAATCAATGGCTTGGTTTCGCATTCATGCAAGGCGGATCGAAGCCAAGACTGCTGTTCGCCTTCCGAAGCCTCTGACCACACATCATCCGACAATTCACCTCTGACATCCCCGTCCATGGTTTGCACAAAACCTCGTTGTTCACAATATTGAGACGATAGGATTATGGGGTGAAAAAGTGGGGCGGGGCCTCTGATCCAGTACAATACTGGTCTCTACGACAGACAATACAACAACGACGTTGATATTTGAAGATAAAGATATATTCGCACAGAAAAGTCATGGCCCCTCATTTTGTCAGCCGGGCACCTCAAGGCATTGGTAGCCAAAGAAGATATTGTATCGATGGCAGTTTCGGGGATGGGCCCTTGGGCCCATGGGATTGGCGGTTCGTCACAATCCCCCGATATCGATATTGTCCCGACCCACCCGCTCCCCCATCATCGATCACCTCCATCGTTATCGATATGACAAAAAATATCTCGCTCATTCGTTACCCCTCGAGTCATGAGACAGCGGTTTTGGGTAAGGGGTAACCCCATACACCCCATGCATCACCGCACCGGATACAATGGGCTACAGTATGGCAGTATGGAATCCATCAGTCCCCCGCCACCTGTGAGAAACCAGGCGGTGGCAGATGAAACATTATTCAAGGGCACATTTTTTTCGCCAGCTCTCAACCAGGGATAGCACATGGAATTTTACTCCCTGATCGGACGAACAAGCTGCCGAGAAGTGCCGGTCAAACCATCGCCTAACCTGCATGAAGGGTTTGCCGCCGGCTGAGGAGGATGCTGTCGCCAGCAAGGTTCAAGATGTCATGTCCCGTATGGACCTGTCCCTTTCGGCAACGACGGTTTGCTTGAAGGGATCACGAGTTGTGGCGACGATTTCTCAAAGTAATACGGATGCGTGTTCCGGGGCCTCATTCGGTTTTTCAAGCGAATTGGAGATTTCGCAGGTTACTTACAGGCACCCCAATCGGCTCTTCGGGGGCGTGGAACGATCCTGGAACTTGTATCAACTGCTGAACGCTGTCTCCAATCTACACATGGCAGGGAGGGGAGCGCTCATGCTCGGGCAACGCTGTGTAGGTGCGTTCTCTCTCAAGATGAGAAGATGAAATCTCCAATTCGCTTCAAAAACATAATGAGACCCCGGACCATGCATCCGTCGACAAATCCTTTTTGGGGTTTTCTTTTGCCTTCGTCATCGCCAACACAATCTCCGCCGTATGAACGTTGAACAAAGTGACAGTTTTGGCTGACACTTTCGGGACGTCGATATCTGGTTTGGAACCGAAAATAAAAGATTTGAAGCTTGATGGGCATGGGAGAACAGATGTTGTTCGGCATAAAAACTTCTCTAAATTGCATGATAATTTGTGATTGAAACAAACCTATGATGACGGTTTTTTACCCGGAATTTGCCAGCGGCAAAGGAAAGAGTGCATTAGTAAATTCAGTGCCGACAAAGGAATCGACTGCGGTCGATGATCAATCAAATCATCAATTGACACATTCTGAAACAGCTGTGACAATCAAGCTCGGTCAGGATGCAGAAGTTATTGGAGAAATTGAGATCCTGTAGAGCAAATTTAACAAGCAGGGATCTGGGGTTTTAACAACTTTAGCTAATAGCAAAGGTTGCGCCGTTTCCAGATCAGCTGCGAGTTGAGACTTCATTCAGTTGAAATACTCCCTAGTACTGGCAAATTTTAAAGATACGTTTGTGTTTGAATACACGATTCTTTTATCCAGGTACCACATTTTTGTCGATATGGTTAGAGCTCATGGTGAAAAGGTTAATCGGATAATGTTTCTGTATCCAATTGCAAACTTCGCTGGATCGTTTCGCTCTGCATGCTCTTCTCATAAATCGTCCGGACCTGGTCTTTCGTTAAATCTACTGTACTGCTGAAAGCAAAACTTCTAAATTGAAAACCGTGACCCCGGTGAGTTGAACTTCTTTTTAATGAGCAAGCTTACATTGTATCATTTCGATGATTCAAATTCAATTTGGGAACGGAAATCATTCATGTATTATCCGCGTTATTGACAAACTGGAATTTTCGTCGTTTGTGCAGTCCGAGTCACTCAGACTCCATTGACATTTGACCCCATCATCAGCGTCGTAAAAGTTTTGCGGACGCACATTTTCAAACATGGTCCCAACGGTTTACCTTTGTGTACCTCTATACTGTAATGATCTCCCTCGTTACATCAGGGATCCTCTATATCCTCCACATTATCTTCATTATTTATTTGAAAATCGTCTCATTGTACGAGCTGTTATCCATTCCTGATCTACCCGATAAAAGGCCATTGCATGTTGGTATAGGTAATCCCAATTCTTATCCTGCGAAGTCCCGGCAAATATGCGAACTCTTCAAATACTGCAGAGAATGTTCAATCGCAGAATTAACTGTATTCAATGTCGGCTGTTCTGCTGAAGAACTCGCAATGGACCTGTCTATGTTGATTACGGAAGCGGTGATCATCGACGATGGCAGCGTATGGTGTGTTGACAAAGTTGAGCGACCTTACACTACCGATAATCCCAATGCGGCATTGCCCATTATAAGGCTGATACCTTCAAGACAGCATATGATCAAGTCGCTGGAATCGTTTTGTGATTCAAGTTGTGATCCTAACGGCAGTATGCGAGGTAATGAGGAGTTGCTGCATTTGCGGCTCTGCGAGAATATTGACCTTGGTCTCTATAGCGCATTGGAGGGTGGACAAGCGACTTCCTGATCTTATACTGATATGTGGAGGTGCAGTTTCCTTTAACAGCATTTGTCTTTTCGGTTTCCCTTCATGGCTTTTACGAAATGCTGAACTCGGTGCACTTCCTTTACTAAAGCACACCAGGAGACAACATTTCCGACGTCGATTGGATTCCTATTCGAAAACAGTCCAGCGTCTAGGGCACTAAACCTGATTCGTTAATTCTACACATGTCTTATTTGAATATATTGTATATTGATAAAGCGGTTTAATCAATGAAACAAAAAGTTAGGATCTCTCTTGAATTTCACCTAATCAAAATGAGCGTGATTATTATCAAATTGTTTTTTGTAAACTGGTACCTCGAATTTTTCAAGCCATTTATTGATGGCATCGGGAGGAACTTGCAACATATTGTTGGCTGGATTTAAAGTGAACGATGACATAAAAGCTGATAAATCACGAGCTATAGCAATCGCCAATGTCCCATGAGTAGCAGCTCTACGCTCCTAGAAGCACACCTATCAGATCAGAAGCAGTCGACAATGACACCTTAACAAACCTCAGCTTTTTCTGTAAGATTGGCAATGAACTGCTCTGTCTCGATCGAAATTCCGATAACCAACTCCATCGGATCACCGTCTAACCACCATTTACTGATTGGGATCATGACTTAAACAGAAAAAATGGATGGCTAACTTCGTTCGATTGATGCATTGGCAGCAATCGACGTTGATGGATTGGTAGCGCTAACACTGCCTACAAACGAGTAATTCTCAATGCGAGAATTGGCCAGCTATAACGATCGAAATTCAGAAAATAGTGGATATCAGAGACGATGGCGATTCAACCTGAACATTAGCATATACCGCTAAACCACTTCCATAAGGAATGAGATCAGGGCGAAGCAAAGATATCCCTACAGAGCTAGGCATACGTTATCAGTACCATATCCTGCCTATGACAATGTGCTGCCGGGGCTATACCCTAGCTCCTTGGCCGTGATGCTGGGCGGCAATGGAATCCGGCAAACGGCCTGGGTGACGCCCGTGCTTTCAAAATGGGTGTGTATGGGCAGCCCAGGGACCATAACGGCAACGAGATTATCAGCCATTGAAACAGTGGAGTATCGTGTATAGAGGTCTCTCCCTTTTCTGTTTCTCTTTCCAGTCTGTTTCTGTTTCCCTCTCTCTTTGTCGCCCACTCGCTCTGTGTCTGTTTCTGTTTCCCAGTGCCGCTCTCCCTCTCTGTCTCTGTTTCTCAATCCCACGGACTCACTTTCACCAATTAATCAAATGATTATTATTACACCGCTGTCGTCGTGGTCCAGATCCTTAGTGCTGGACGTGATCGGTCAGGAGCGAGCAATGCTTCCAATCCATTGGTTTTGGGACAGCGACCGATAACGTGAGAGATTGCACCCGAACGATATGGTTTTTTCAGAAAGACCAAGGGTGCCCAACCTTTGGACGCCGTCAACGTTGTGTTGTTTCTGAAGTCTCTTGAGCAATGAAATCGGAAAGAATGAACTACTGGCGTCTTTCTTTAATCTATCGTAGCAATCATTGAGGACGTTCGCAAACTGCTCTTATCAAATCTTGCTCTTCAGTAATCTTAAAGAAAATCCAGATGTTTGGACCAATGTCATCAATCAGCTACACGGGCGGACGAGGGGAACCTTAGGATCGCTCAATAGAATGACAGGAATGGAGATCTGATCTCACAAGGTAAAGCGGATTAGAATCGAATTTGTGCCTCGTGGAATGAGGTGCTTGACCTGTATTCCGGTGTTTTTTTCCAATTGCGATATGGCGATACCTCTGAATTGTACCCGCTCTGCAACATTGCTTTCGGTGAAGTCAAATATTTCTGAGGTCTGAGTGATTACGGTTAGCATCTCAGGTGAACATTGCTTGGAACAATTCGAAAGGTCGTTGAAGACATGGTAAATGTTCTCATTTGCTGTTGTCAGATCATGAACATCATTTGACCGGCAATCGAAATTTTCCCCAGCGCCAGTCTAGAACCAAATATAAATGGATCGCCTGAGCAGCAGTCGCTGGATATGTTGATTGCCAGAAGGATGAGCATACGATTCGTATTGATCATGATCAGATGAACAGTATCAAACAAATTTGACTTCAAAGTTTGACATCAAAACATTGTCGTAATCGGATGGACATCGTTCATGTAATGGAAACCAAAGTTCACTGATGACATGTTCGGTACTGTATTTATCTTTGTTTCGATATTACCGATATAAACGCAATAACCGCAATGCAAAACCTCGGCTTATCTGGAGGTGTTTCAAAACATCAATAATTATTTACATAAATACAAAGGAGCGGAATGATTCGCCAGCACAAGTATTGGTAATAACTAGATATAGGGCAAGATGGTGCCAGGGCGAACTGGTCTTCCGACCGACGAGTTCCAGCGCGCTACACAAACGGTTTCGAATTTGGGCCCATTCTGATCCGTTGACGAATAGCGAATTGACGAACGCAATTGGCGCAAAGATCAGAGTGTGAGCTGAAGTCTGGATCAAAATGAGGAGCGGATCCGCATCGTTAGCAGACCCGATTCTATACAGTTTGGGATAACAATCATGACGATTCACGAGGCGAATATGGCTTGGGACTACTCGAATATATCCTTTGACCACAACATCTGGTAATAACCATCAAAACGATTTCCAACGGCAACTTATCTCAAATTACCGTCTCCTTGTTTTTGACAAAGTCAATCTGCCCAACGGTTCTGCTGTCGCTTTAACAGCAACAAAATTCGTCGTCTATATTGTGGGATTAATGTTCGTACTGTATTGGAGACAAGATATTGAATTGCGATTCATTTTATTTTTTCCTATTTTTCAATTTATCAATTCAAAGTTAAAATAATCCCTACACGGTGACTCCGCTCCAATATTTGTTCGGAAACCAGATGATCTCGCTTTGAATCGATAAGGGATTGTTCCATCCGCTCCAATATTTGTTCGGAAACCAAATGGTCTCGCTCTGAATCGATATTCGTCCGAACGGAATGGGAATCATCTTAACTCTTGATGAAAATCGGCAATCAACTGAATTTGCTTGGCCTCTTTTCAACCGTTTAGTTGCGGAATCGCGCTCGACCGACGAATCATGAACAATAACATTTTCCCATTGACCGACATCAAGTAGATCACAATGATGGCCACCTATCAAGCCCCATATTTACTTATAGTTATATCAACAACGGGTTTCATGGCAATCGCTGGACACCACTATACTCGTTCCGTTTTTATTTGACTTTCAGGACATGCGATGGCTTCTTCTGCAGTGCCGTCTTTTTGTCCGACAACGTCATCTTGGAAGTTTGCTTTTCCGGCAGCGTATTGGGATTATTGGCAATCGGATCGCCTGGATATATATTCAGGTTTTGCATCTGCTGGCGCCGTTCATCGGCCTCCTTTCCCCATTGTTTCTCCAGCTTATCGAGTTCTGTGTTGATCGTTGTGAGCTCGATTACACGCACACCAATACGATCCAGACCTTTACTCTCGGATTCGGTTAGGCTAACGATGCCCTCTAGAAAGGTTTGTGCCCACATTAATGCTGAAGCGTGGGTCTTCAACAAAGGTTCCATCTAACGCTTTGGTTATTTTTTTTCGCAATATTACATTAATCGGCATACCGATTTATCGGCATCGGCATGAGCTGACGATGACGGTGACAACAATTCCTGTTCGGATCTCCAATCGCGGGCGATTTCGGCTTCGGAGACGTCACGAAGTTGTCGGGAATGGCTCCTGAGCACGGTGTTTCAGATTTGGACACTCTCAAACCCCCCTGGCAACGACGCCATTACCTGATCTGTCTCCTGAATACCCGGTCCTTCTTCCTCAGCTCCATCTTCAACTGTGTGATCTCCTCCTGATACTCGGTAGCGGATTTACCAGTCTCCGAATCAGATTTGTGTTGCCCCGAATCGGTCTCCGGATCGTCCGTCGTCCCGCGAACACCTCGTTCTAGATCAGCAACGAACCTGTCCCTCTCCTCTGTAATCCGTTTCAAATCCTTTTTGAGCGCTTCCGATTCCATTGATCTTGATCGTCCCACATTACTTGGCAGATCCTAAACATGGTAATCCATTATCAAAGCCACGTGTCCCCGGTCAAAGGGTACTTTGATGTTGGATTCCAAATGTGCAATCCGATCCTGGTCGGATTCGGATTGCGCTTCCAGAGTTCGAATGCGCTGTTTCTTAGATTCGAGTTCATCGGATATTGATGACGTCTTCCCTTTCGCCTCTGTTTCCCACAGATATTTCAAATAGTTGACAAGTGCTGACGAACCTATCAACAATACCTTTCAATGCATCCAGTAGTTCAGCGTTGGCAGCGTCGACACGGTCTAGCCATCCTCGAACATTGTTCAGTTCTTGCTCTAGGGCCTCCTTGTCGGTCTCTGTTTTCGACAGCTTCAGGTTGAGACTGTCGAGGAACTGGCGACCGTTTTCCTGGAGTCCCTCAAGATCTCCAACAGGTCTAGCTGTAGCCGACCCTCTATCTGGACTATTCGGTCCATTCTTTCTTGATATTCGATTACCCATTCACAGTTCTATTTCAATGGCACGCGACCAAATTCTATTATTTATACACTTTGAATGGTATAGGGTTTTCAAAAAATCTCAGCTAGATGTCAATGCAGAACCTCCAGACATTGCCGCCAGTATATATCGCTGTATTCAACTATTGGATGCGAAATAAGATATATTGCGAAGATCAAGTCTATGGCTTCTCCCATGATGATTCTCCAGTCTCGATGTTGTACCAATAATACGCATTTGAACCCTCTACACAAACAATAATGCAAGTCAACGTAGATACTGGGTCAGATATCGATTGAACTGACCGTCAAAAAATGGTTGCCATACAGGACGTTTTGCAACAGCTGGTGCAGGTGCTGGCACGATAATGGAACGAATACAGTCAGAGAGCGGTAGTTTCAGAAGCCGTTTGTTATGAACGTTTACAGACCTGTAGTGACTTCGTCGATATTATCCCATTGCTTATCGTCCACGTCCGCCGAAAACGGTTGATATGCAGTCTTATCTGAATAAGCAGTATTTTCTTGATATGTAGGCAGTTGTGACGTTTGACGTTTTAAAACTGGTTGTTGATATTGTTCAGGCTCGCTAAACTGTTTCTTTTTGTCTCCATATACGCTGGCTCCACCCCGTTCTTTCTGCAGAGGGTTATTCTCTGCAATATGATTTCTAGGGCCCTTCCTGAAGCGAGCCTGAAACTTTACCATAAGGCAACACAAACGTGACTTGAAATTGCAAAAATTACCTCCGCTTGGTGGGTCTGATTGAAGTTTTGTGCTGAAGCGAGATCGCTCGCACTCTTGAGATCCTGTTTATTGGTTCCTAACCCTTTGCCCACAATCTTCGAGTCGTTCTTCATGGCTGTCGCGTTTGTGTGAAGCTCGTTCCGTGATGCTGCGGGTTTACCAGTGTAGATACCCGATTTTGAATCGGGATTGTTACCAGTGCGTCCTGATGAATACGTCTGACCCGTCGATGAATCGTTTGCTGCCGCTACCCCCTTCCTCAAAGCTGCACGTGACGGTAATGTTTGGGTTCTAGTTTGGTCAAGTTTGGGTTGACCGGCTGGTTTGGGACGTTGGTTATTGCGGTCGATCGTAACCTTCCTAGCTAATTTCTCAGAATTTTCTTGTAAATCGTCTATAGTAGGGTCGTCGTTAGCTTGAGCTTGTCGATTCGTCAGCAATTGTCCGCTTTGGTGTTCTTTTTGCACCAGGTTTGTTGTTTGATCACGATCAGGGCGTCTTCCAATGCTGGGCATCGCAGATTGCTGACTTTTTTCAAGTCCACCATTGTGTTGGTTTAAGTTAGACTTACTTGACTGGGCCTGGACGGGTGCTGGAACACTTTTTTTAGCAGGCGCTTGATGTTGAGTCTCGTTTCTAGGAATGGGCGTAACATAAGTTGCTGGAACATAACCTCTCTGACCAGTATTTTTATGCTCAGCAAGTAGCCAGCCATCACCTTCGTCACTTATCATATACATAATGTCACCAACCTATATAGCACATGTTCACACTCAGAGGTAGCAGCGATTTTCCGATGACCAATATACCTCGAAACAAAGCTCGTCCACCCCGTTACCGGGATACTCATAAATCGCTTTACAAAGGTCCCGAACTTCGATGTTTCGGTCAATTTCCTACATATTTTACTGAGTATAACCAGCAGGACATTGAATCTGATAAACCTTAGGCTTGACCGGCGCAGGAAAAATATGGCCCGCAATTCCTGGACCAATACGAACTTCAACATTACCGTTCAAAACATTGATAGACTCCTCAGGCGGATATTCTACGTAATACTTTTGGTAACTGCACCTTCCAGTCAAGCAGAAAACCAAATACCTGGTTGATAGATGAAGTTTACATCAATAACAGAAGCGTGATTCTTGTGCAATACGTTCAGCGAGATTTTTTGTACAAATTGAAGAGGCACTTGTGCCCCAAAAGTGACACTGACTTGATGTATTAAGAGGCCGATAAGTTCAGTTTTCCTCCGGCAACTAAATTTAGTATTTATCATGCAGTGTAATGTATTGGCAAACAATCGTACCTTTGCAGCACAGGTAGTGCAGAATGCGATTCCACAATATAAACATTATCGCAATACGGGCTAACGCTAATGGCAGAGATTGATTGTAGATCAAGTCTCCAATCAATTACCATTCGTGAGCCAACTCCAGATACTCCAGAAGGAGGAGTTATTGCTAGACAATACTGTGAAAACATTTAGTGGACAGCAAACCAGAATTCCTTTGGCAACACGTACTAGGGACTTATTTGTCAGAACGACAAATTTCGGGTGTCGGAAAATTTCCGATTTATGAATTTTTAGCACACGAGTTAAGCGCTTTAATAACCCCCGTTTGCCTAAATGGATGTTGATCGACGATTCAAAGGCGTTGATGGATTTTACCTTTGAGCGTAACATCTAAAACTCTGTCAGCGAATAGTATTCCTTCATCCCTGAAATGATCGCGTATTTCTGTGTTTAAACAGAGATTGATGTAGTCTCCTCTATGAGGACGGTCTATCGACGCTCTCCTTCGTTCCTTTCGTCGATCGAAGATCTGTTGATTTTTGTTACTTTAGCAAACCAACGCGCTGATTATCGCACTGACTTGAAAACAGTCCCATGCGATTTCCAAAGCTTTCCGGTGATTGGCAAATCGTTTAAACGCTCGCTGAATGATAAGAGCCGCTCTATTGAGAAGCGTATCTCGATGGGCTTCTAACGAACAGATAGATTGTGCTTGACGAATAAAAACTTTAGTTTGACCCATCGAAAACTCTTCACCTGTTGACCATGTCAAGCAATTTGTTACAAAATTCGGATATTTGTACCCTGTCTCCACTGAATATGTTGCATTATAGCAGCAGTCACTCTTTTCTTATCTTTCAAGGATCCAGGCTTCCTGTTATTCCATATCGTAGAGCATATAACGGCTGTTCAAGAAGATGAGGACAATTAGGCAGAGGAATGTCATGCGATGGGCAGATATCTGACCGTATCGACCGACAAATCGATCGTAAACAAGTTTTTGAGCATATCCTGCCTGTCGCACTCGAATATTTTCTACAAGCCCCAGATACTAGATGATGTGTTGCAAACGTTATGTCTGGTACCGGGAAGAAAGCAAAGGATTACTTACTTGAACCTGATTTTGCGTATAGGCCATATCGACTTCGTTTGGCCGCTTGACTTGATTAGGTTTGATGCATCGGCAGTAGTGAGGTGTGCAAAGATTTAATTCTGCCATTAGTTCACCAACTTGACCTTTGAAAATCCTGAATTCTATCGATGAGATAACAGCTGTTGTTTTCAAAACACGCAACACTTACATTCCAACAGTAGGAGGCTTTTTTTTCTGACCCTTTAGCACTTCTATTTTATCCCACTCGTGCTCTGATACAAATTCCCCAGGGCTCCTGTACAGGGTGTCGTCAATAAGATAAGAATCTACATTCCATTTTTGCCTACAATACCTTTGAATGCATTGAATCAGGTCGTCGAACAGTGTGTCTTTGTTCTTCAAGGTGAATCCCTGTACAGCATAGTTTACATTCCCGGCGAAATGAGCGATCACAAATTCGTAAGCATTAGCAGCCCTAAAGCACAGATTACAATGTAGATTTGGAGAGCTCTATAATTACCCAACCTTATAAAGTTGTTGCTTGCGAAAAATGCTCCAATGTCAGATAAAAACCCCGAATCCCCTTTTGCAGTATTGCAAGCGTCATCAAGTATGGATAACAAACCAGGTTTGTTTTCTATCATATCGCAACATGGCTTGTTATTGTAGAAATCTACAGGCTATTTCAAATATTAACAGAAGTTTCTTGTGATTCAGACAGGTTGTGTCAATGTGTGTACCTGCCATGGGATCCCTTCGCTTCTGTATTCCTCTTGCTCAGCTTTCAATGTTAGTTCAATAAATATCTGCTGCAGCCGTTCGTTGACAAAGTTGATACATAGTTGTTCAAAACTGTTGGATTTGAATACTTCAAACCCATATATGTCAAGCAATCCTTGGTATGAAATGTCAATTATGCGAAGTGGGCGAGGACCGGTTAGCTACCGATGTGGACTGTAACATCATGTCCTCTCTGCCCACACGAAAGCGATTGATTCACAAGTTTGACAACGTAATTGAACATTTTTGAATATAATGCCTTCGCCAATGTATCTCGCGTAATGTACCTGACAAAAGTATAAATTGTTTAAATCTTCCAACGGAAATCAGTTACCAACGCGTCATTTGCGGTTAACGGCTTAGAAAATATTTCAACTCTTGCGCCCGCTCCAGTTTCTATTGTTCTGGACGTTAAGGAAGTCATGAGTTCCTCTGGGTCAACCTAACAGCAGTGATTCAGCACTGTTATAGACATCAGTATGCTGACCAAAATACCTGGAGCAAATTGGCAACCAGATAAATTGTGTCAAGTTCTTTAAACGTAGAATGCTCTTGGTGATCCTCGACGAAGTCCACGTTTCCTAGCCAAAGGATTGCCGACACCACAGAAAATATAGAGTTGATTTGCGTTTTGTTTGCACCTGTTGGACAGTTTCTTAGTTATGGATTTCTCATAAATAGTCAAATTACCAAGAGACGAAAGAGCTCTGAGGGTTTCCTGGAAGTCTTTCGCATCATCAACGCCATCTATTGTCATACAACTCGATTTGGCTAAATCTGGAATCCAAAGACAACTTAGTAAACAATATCCAACAAATTTGCAACCCAACCCAACATTGATACTGCTCAGGACCATATATTTGCATCTGCTCTCTCTCAGCCTGCCTCAGCCCAGCACAGATCTTTAAACATTTAGTGTTTCAGATCAGTAATGCCGAATATAAAAAGTCGGCGTTGTAACCTGATAGAAAATGTGGAAATTTCTTTCGCCTTTACTCGGATCTACAACCCGAATTTTCTCCAAAAGGTAATTCGAAATTGAACCGCCAATTGGATCGCCTGAAAATAGTATTTAACAATTCTAGATTTATAATTGCGGCCTCAACATACCTCTGCCATTGAACTCAATTTTCATATACTTGCCAAAACGCGACGAGTTATCGTTGCGAAGTGTCTGTGGATCGATGGAAAGCAATAAATTCACTGAAAATATCGATCTCGTCTATAGTTTACAAACTTTGGCGTTGCCGAAAGCTTCTAATACAGGATTGGACGCCAGCATTCGTTCTTTAACCAGAATGACTTCGTCACTCTTTCCAGTGCAAGCCGCAATATACTGCATTACTATTTTCGAGGTCTATAATCGTAGCAATTAGGCCAGTGAGATATTAATCCACCACAACAACATCATGCGACCTCTGTCTTTCCTGAACCACTTTCTCCAGTAATGATGATGCATTGACTTTCACGGTAGGACGTTAGATTTCGCAGTGCTTGGTCCGCTAAGGAGTAGATATGTGGTACTAGTTCGAACGCATTACGACCTGAAGCAAAAATCAGCACTCGGCTTTTTTCGTTGTTTTGTTTAGCCAACCCAACCTTTGTATTTTCTGATGACCGCATCCGTATAAATCCCAGCGATCAACTTGAATGGATTGATGGCGATAAGTACAGGCCCAATATTCGTCTATATACTCGAATGAGAACTTCATATGTAAGGGGTCCCGTAAAAAAAAAAAGATAGCGGGTATCGTCAACACGATGAACCACACGATACAGAGCGATGTGACGATTGCATGGCGAGTATCGTGAGCTGTCTGTAACATGATCCAGTGATGATATATGGCGACTGGAATAGCAATTTCGGTGAATTAATATGAATATTCCACATACGTATATGTGGTCAGCCATATATCGATCGTACAAAGTTCTGACGACTTTGTCTTCCGTGACCGTTCCCAGCAGGACCAGATCATTTACGCCCACCGTCTTGGCGATGTTCATCGAAGCAATATCCTGCGAAGGCTATCGCCTCAAAACAGGGGTCTGAACGCGTGCCGTAATATCGTTGGTACAAAACGGAAGCCCCACAGTTATGATGTTTTTATTTTGAGTGTGAAATTAGTTTGATTTAGGTTTTGTTGTATCCCTCAAGGTCAACCAGCCTTGGCGACCCTTCTTTATCTCTTGAGGACCGTGTTAACCTGGTCATCTCGTAAACACTTTCTTGCGCTTGAGCGATATTTTCCAGTAACGGCAAAACCTTGATGAGATTCGGTTTATCGTAAGTTATCTAGAGAAGTTTTCAACAACCGGGTACCTTATCTATCAACGATGTATCTGTATCATCGTCGCCGAACCACGAAGATATTGGAATAGCATTGTCGGGTTGTCTACAATAGGAATGTGGGCAGTTATCTACGATTATTGTATGTCGAAGATCGCGTCCAACGAAACTCAAGTCTTTGACATATCCTCCATCGACTTTTATACAATGCTGTCGAAATAGCCGATGAGTGACCTGAATAAAGCATTATGGCAATCAAGTGAAGACGTTTCAATATGGATTACTGTTTTATGCTGATCTAATTGCGTTATGACCGGATCAGCATACTGCAAAACAGATCAGCAGATCATAATAAGCAATTATCAAAACCGCGTACCAACGATAAACTTGCGGTAAATACTACAACCTCAAACAAACGATTTACTCGCAACAGAAATTCATCAACGTGCGGGCGCTTCCTAACGTAGACAGAATATGATTGTTCGCCCAACGTGACTGGAACCACCATATCGTAATTGGCCATGGGAGTAAATGAACTGTGCACTAATGTCTCGTCCAAATCAAGAATAAGAGTTTGCTTCTTCATGTTGAGGATTGGTGGTAGGAATCCTTCAATAACCTAGATCAAAATCGATATCTCAGCTAGTCGAGATCATTCATTTCTTCATAATTACAGTAATGGGGACAGATTCAGGAGTTACAGTTGGCTCTGTATATCGGTTTCGCTTCGGCGGCCAAGTTTCTTCGTACCGGACACACCCAAACAAACGCCTGAAAAAGTACCCCCAAGGGTTACGAACTTTCGACTCGGGACTGATATGAAATGTATCGGGTCCTGCACAGAAAGAACGAATAAAAAAAATTATTGTACGATGTCAAATCATAATAAACCGAGTATCTGGCTTTTGTCGGATCGCGAAGAACATTTTGCCTCAGGATGAATTTCATGAGAAATTAGATGATGTAAACTCGATATGCCGTTGACGTCAACTGATTGCTCACCATCCCGGGCCATATTATATGAATGGAAGTCTGGAAGGAAGACTCACGATGGCGTACGTCTGATCTTATGCAGGTGAGTGAAAGTTACACCCCCAGTATAGCTGGATCGTGCCAGCCAACCGCTCATCGCTACTATGCTTTAGAATTCGTCAACGCCATGACGCGATAGATTGCACGAGCGAAAGTTCCAAACCATACTCAGCGTAGGGATGTGGCCTAATACACACCCTGAGCACCGCATGCAAACGTTACTATCGCACGTCATCTAAAGCAACTGCACTGGACGAATACAGTCGTAGATACAGTACTGTAACTAAATCGAGGTTTTTGCAGAATCGCAAAGTTTATTTACATGTGGATGGACCCTCACTGTTGGACCTCAACGACCAAGTCGTTTCGGAACATTGAGTTCATATCATGAATTGCAGGACTCGGGTGGCATCGCGCGCTTATGCAGAATCAGCTAGCACTGAACGTTATGTGCAGGATTTCGTGTGGGAATTGGACTTTTATGTGAAAACTGATGTGATTGATCTGAAGGACGCATCCAGAATGGGCTGATCCCGGGCGTGTGGTGATTTAAAGGCGGCTAGAAGAGGCACATACCAACTGAACTTGGAAGCAAACTACAGCCTTTGCGACAAGACACAATGCCGACTGCCGAACCTCGACCTCGTCCTTATTTGGAGTTCAATTGTACCCTGGTATGTGAAGTCGGTGTTTAACAACGTGCGCAGCGCGGCCTGTTGAACCAACCGGATTGCGGACGAAATCTGATTGACCGTATCCGATCTTGATTACTGCTCAGCAAGTTCATCAGACTCAGAGTAATCGCTACGCTCGACATCTTATCGTAGTGAAATGGTTGAGGATAAAGGCATCGCCGGCGATGATATCAAGGGGCTCGATGAAGACATGGCGGATGACATGCTGCGCCTGACTTCTCAGGACAAGCAAGTGTTCGAGGTCGAGCGCAGTGTCGCTTTGATGTCAGAGCTTGTGAAGACAATTTTAGAGAGTGATAAAGATGAGACCAATATTCCGTTGCCGAATGTCAAAGGAGCAATTTTGGAGAAAGTTATCAAATATATGCGGTACCATAATGGCAATCCTGCCAAAGAGATCGAGAAGCCATTAAAGTCGAATAACATGCGAGAAGTAAGAGGCTCTGGTTTGATATCTCTATCAACAACATGAATATTCTTTCAGGTCGTTGATGATGTCTGGGACGCTGACTTTGTCGACGTACCTCAAGATATTCTTTTTGAAATTATTTTGGCAGCTAACTACATGAACATTAAGCCCTTGCTCGATCTCGCATGCGCAAAAGTTGCTTCAATGCTCAAGGGCAAAACACCTGAAGAAATTCGTAAAAAATTCAACATTGTGAAGTATGATAAATCATCAATGAAATCCACCGTTTTTGATCATTATCTCATTAGCGATTTTACTCCTGAAGAAGAAGAAGCGGTTCGCGCTGAAAACAAGTGGGCTGACGAATCTGTAAGTGAAACTTTCTTTTTTTTGTCATTATACTCATGTAGTCATCACAGTAAATGTGTCTCTGGTTACAATACCGCGTTTCTAAAAAATAGAGCATTTATCGCTTCAAGCGTTAATACACTATTTACAGTATTCGCACTCGCTGTCGTGTCGTTCCTGCTGCAGTAATTCCTAACGAGTTTCAAATTTTCACCAAAATGTAGCAGTGCCCAATGCTAAAGTCTGCCTACTGCGAATGTCAAGTTTTAATGTCATCTACAGTAACCTGCCAAAGGATTTCTGTTTAGTGTAGAAATCTGTCCATTTTAACAACCACCATCGCCAATGTTCTAAATATGTTACCGTTTTTCAAAAAACTGTGTCCACATTGCCGTCCAGAATCGTTTTATTTTTATTATTCGTCAACAAGTCTCCTACTGAACAGAATCACTTTCCTGTCAGTGTGTTTCAAATAATCTCGCAGACAACTTACCGGTTCATCTGCCCATCTGTTCTCAGCGCGTACTTCTGCCTCCTCCTCAGGGGTGAAATCACTACATAATCCGAACATGTCAGCCATTGGAAGAAACAATGCCAAAGGTGCCGTACTTGACAATATTAAACTTTTTCCGAATCTCTTCAGGGGTTTTGCCTTTTAGCATTGATGCGACCTTTGCGCACGTAAGATCGAGCAGCGGTTTCACATCCATATAGTTCGCCGCCAGAATCAGCTCGAATAAGATATCCTGAGATACGTCAACGAATTCGGCGTCCCATTGGTCGTCAACGACCTAATTTTTATCGAGAGTCACTAAGATGTAAGCTGTATAGAGGAGCATTACTTCTCTCATATTATTGGATTTCAACGGCTTTTGAATTTCACTAGCCGGGTTGTCCATATGATGGCGCATATACGTGATGATCTTGTCCATAATCTCTCCCCTGACGTTGTGAAGCGGGATCACAGTTTCGTCTCTGTCGGTCTCCAAGATCTTCTGAACCAAGCGCGACGTCATCGCTAGGTTGCGCTGAATGGGGAACCTAGTCTGCTCCTTCGTGACAAATGTCAGTACGTCGTTCTCGACAATCTCGGGTTCAAGGCCGGTGATCTCATCCGACGACACGCCTGCGTCCGACATGATTGACCAGAAAATAAAATCTGTGACAAGACGCTATCAAAATGGGTTTGATTGCCAGCGGCCGACCCAAACAGAGCGCGATTGCCGATTGCCGGCAGTGCTGGGTGAGGCGCGATTATTCATGACTGCCACCATACCAATCATGAACTATTTATAGTCCCTCAACTTTTCATGGCCGAGGGACACGACATTGCCAAAAATGTATAAGATGTTTTTTTTGTTGATAAATTTAGATGTTGTGATGAAACTCATGATATTGATACAAGTTCTTCGTGGCGATTCGGTCGGCTCCGACGACGCATCGATCGTTTATGACCTATTTACAGACACGAACCGTAAGAACCAGGTCGATGATACGGCCGCCTGACGTCGAACCAAGTCCAACAGCAATGGGATCTTGCCATACACTGATATTGAAGTTTACGAGGAGCGAAATCGCGACGACATAAATGATCGTTGACAGGAGAATTTTGGCCCTGAGGAAAGGCGATAATCATGGTCAAACTCGCATTTACCCCAGTTTCAGGCCAAATACCAGGAGATATGAGGGCCCTGAATGATCGACACCTCGCCAAATTTTTGGCGACCTTCAAAGAAGGTATCGCACAGGCGATGGTTGACGATGACGGCGTCAACGATGAGCAGTTTGTCGCACGAGTTGGACGCTCTCCATGTTTGCAATAACGGCTCCACCGATCCGTGCATTACTGAAAACGGGTCATTGATCACCTGTGGAACAGAAAGTTGTCAAGCTAACCTACTGATAGAACCAGAGAGATCGTCGTTAAGCAGGCTGAAAAATAGCAAACGACAATCAACCATTGGTGGAATCTAGGCGATAATCCATCAGCGATTCGATGTTGTTTTGCAGCGTGATATCGCAATATCGGAAAACATGCTCCAATCAGTAGACAGAGACAGGCGATATCGCAAACGAAACTGGAACTGGATCGCCAACAATAAACGGCGATCAACGGCGGCTAAAGGTTTTCGAGAAGGAACTTACAGTAAGGAATACGTGATGACATTGATATATTTGGTTATATTGAGGCCATCTGGCAGAGGCAGATTATCACCATTATTTGTAATGAGTATTGGCTGAGTTGGCGATAGCGATAACGACGTGTGTATCGAGATGAGTTTGTTATCAGAAACTATTATAATATTTTCAAAATTGATCTCGGCAGGTGATTAATCGATAGGTTACAACCAGAGAAGGACCAAATAACTGGGTCGCTGGCGATGTCGATCTTGATGACGACAATCGCAGCCAACGCAATCATGGCATAAAACCATTGTACAGGAATCGGCCCCCAAGCATAACGATGTGTGATATTATAATGACATTGGCCGATTTGGACCATTACGAGGCGACAACTAATGAGAACTGGACATGTATTGACCCAATGGGCCGAATAATAATTCGACCAAAATTTCGATTGTGTTTGAAGTGGCTGATTTGGCGTCTCATCACTCAAACACCCAACCCAAACGCCCATGGATTAATCCATGGATTATTCCACACGCCAACACCAGCCCCAGATTAATCCCTGGATTATTCCACACAACTGCAGGCAGTATCGCAGACGAGCGCGGGATGCAGCGAGCGCCGTTCAAAAATCGTCGATAGAAAGAGGGGAGAGTGTTTCTATACGCGCGAACATCGTACAAGCACTACAATGCAAGTGACAGCACAACAAAGACAAATTTAACAAAGTAGGGACAGATTTCAAGCAAGACTAAGAGGATGTAATATTTGATGGCAAGAATAGGAAGAGGACCTCTAAGAAAAATCCCAGAGGAAAAAACCTCTATAAACAAGTAGCTGGTTTGCGATGAAGGCGACATGTCCTGCAGCAATGGAGTTCCGTAAGGAACTCCCCTGTGTCCCAATGGGTTTTAGTGAGTCGAATGATTCCAACCCACACTACCATTGTTGTGGAACAGACTGCTGAGTAATGTATAGCGAAGGTTCTTATCACAAACATGGGAGTTTGTGCCCAGATGACGAGCCATCGTCTTCTGGCCCTAGCGTAGATATGGGTACTACAGAACTAACACAACTGTGTTGAACGCAAACACAAAAAAAAACAATTTAAGTTCATTACATATGAAAGAAATAGACCGTTTTCGCGATCATGTAAATTGAATTCGATATTTTTGATAATTGACCTTAATCCGGTGAAAAAACCCGTATCGACCCTTTATTTTGGAACGGAGGGAGTATTTACATAGCATCTGTACAGTAGTCATCCACCTGACCAGTGTATACTGATGTATATTACACAACCGCGAGTGTTTGACTCTTGCGTGCAGGCGTCGTGTAGCACAAAGAGGCACTCAAACTAACAAACTTAGACACAAATTGCACACAGCGATACGCTCAACAAAAAATGAAAAACACAAATCACACAGAGAAAAGAAGCACTAAACAAAGCCGCAATAGAATTCAAGCAACTGTAGAAATTGTGCGGAAGAAATATCCGCGATGTTTTGCGGACGTACCTATTTTCACTGTCAGCAGGCAAAGTACCGCAGCAATTTCAATTGAGGTCCTGGTCTTTTCATGGCTCTGTCATCGTCCAATTCCAATGAGTTACACGAAGATGGAGATTCGCAATGGGACGACAACGCTTTCCAGCTCCGGAAGCCATTCCACGCTAGTCGATATTGACGAATCATAACGTACGTCAAAGCCAAAAACAAACATCTGACAAAAAAGACGCAATTACCATTTTAGAAGCAATGACATCAATGGAACAAAAAATACAAGCCAAGAATTACGAAATTGAAAGCATCATTGCAGACAAAGGAACAATATTTGGGGATTACCGGGTGCGCGGGGTGATGAGTCGGCAAGCCAAATGCGGGTGATGGATGAGGCGGCAAGGTGATGGATGAGTCGGCAAGCCAACTGCGGTGATGGATGAGTCGGCAAGCCATCTGCGGTGATGGATGAGTCTGCAACCCAACTGCGGGTGATGGATGAGTCGGCAACCCAACTGCGGGCGATGGATGAGCGGCAACCCAACTGCGGGTGACGAGCCGGCTTCGGAGTTGGACAATAATTCAGGAACCATTCAGATTTTTGCTCAGTGTTGTTAGCGTCTCGTTTGTCAATGATGAAGGTGTGGAACTTGATTCAGCTCGTGTTTGTGTTGGCGTGTGTGATTCATTGGTCTAGCGCCTTGGGGCGCGAAAATGGCGATCCTGGTATGTTAGCGATTGCTTCTCTTTGATAGAATAACAACAATTGACGGCATGTATCAGCTCCACCAGCTCCTACGCCAGCTGCAGTTAGTCACCCCAACCCCAATGTGAATTCCGTTCCCCTTAATCAGGAAAGGCCTGCTGCAGATCGTCAGGACAACGCCATTGTCGTTATCTAAAGTGATCTAATCCGTCTACAGGTTCCGGCTGTCCTGCACGTCGCCGTTTGACCTTTTCGAATTCTCCTAACACTCCAGCGCAACCTGAATCTGAATAGATTTCAAAGCTTCAGATCAAAACTGATCCCCAGGATATCGCCCAAACAATATTCGTGCCACGACACTTTTCATTCAAATACACTACACTTGAACATTCATGTGCTGAATCTTTGTCTGATGATCGTTCGTAATTCGTTCAAATGAACAAAATCAGTTGAACCCCCAAAGCCCATCTCATAAATCCGTTGATTAACCTCAACCCCCCAATAATAATCAGGACCACACGATATGAAAATACATTGATCGCAGCAATTTCGATTGAGGTCCTTGTATTTTCATGGCCCTGTCATCGTCCTATTTCAATGAGTTACACGAAGATGGAGGGTCACAAAGTGACGATCTTCACCCAACGCTTTCCAGCTCGGGAAGCCAGTCCACGCGAGTCGATAATGACGAATTATATCGTATCAAGCTGAGCCGTACAAAGATGCTCAGGCGCGTTCCAGCTTGTCATTAGGTGTTATTGAAGTAAATGTGTCCTCTATTGATGCATTTCGAGAAGCTGTATATGGTCGTGCCTCTCTGCACGTTGAAGGTACTGCAATCTTAGGAACTCAAGGATATTTTCTTTGATCAGAACAATTGACTTGCAACGACTTGGATTCGATTATATCCTTTAAACATCGAAACAATTTTTACAGTGTTGAGAGTAAGTGTGGATATGAAATCAAGGCTTGGTTTGAAAATGTTGTCAAGCATATCTACTTCTATCCACCACAACTGGACTGCTCGGGAGCACACTGCCGATTGCTTTATCTACACGTATGGCATCAATGTGCAGACCCGCCTGTGCTTCACGACGTCTGTACGCAAGAGTCAAACAACACTCACGGTCGACTAACAGACGTGTGATGACCAAAGTATAGTTCAAAGAGTTCTGAAATTATACGATTTTTTGGTTTGGTGCTAGAGAAAAAGTGTCTCATGGCTCATTTTATTGTTAAATTGGACGAAAGTTGTGACGTTTTAGAGTAATATATGAGCCACGCATGTATGCCTCACCAAAACAATCCTCTCCTAAACTGACACCATCGTGGATTTCGTCGATAAGGACCACAGCAGAGTCTGCTGGTACAATTTGTCCATGAACGGTTTCACGCCCAGCGGCGACTCTTCCAAGAAAAAGCGCGGAAGACAAATCGTCTAGCACTTCAATAGCTTGATGAGTGCCGAACACTTCAGCACATTCAGGGCTATCTGAAGAGCATTCGGCCTTTGAGTCCGACATATATTCTCCATTGGAGAATTCGCTGTCAAACTCCTTGCTCTTATCCGAGCTGCTATTGTCGGTGTACTCGGGATCAGAGGTCAATATTTATGGCGAATTGCTTTGGCGGGTTGAAGCATAGTGCTTCAAGCCCTGAATTTGGATTCGTTTGATTGATGACATCGTTGTTCCGAGAAGATACCCGGTTTTCTGTAAATATCGATGAAGATATCCTGCTCCGCATATCTGCTCCCATGCATCGCCTACCCATTTAATCATAAGAATACGCCGTTCCGAGGCACTAAATTTCCCCTGGAGCCATTTGGAGTTGAACGCTGCATCCTCAAAGCACTTGTCAAGTGCTTGTGCAACACCATATTTCAGCATTCGGCCGGCCCCTGCGTCAACTAGGTCTGATGAGTTCTCATGGGCAAGAATATATTAAGGTGGTGCATACCCGGTTGCAAACATATCCGTCGCGTTTGGAGGGAAAAAATGTAGCTTCCCAATTGGTTGCATTGCACAAACGAATTCTGGAGTAGAATGAGCGGATAGATTGTCACAAAAAACATTCTTTGAGGGTCCTGCTTGGAAAAAGCAAGATCTTGGGCGTACTTTTTGCGATCTGAACAGCGACATCCTTGTCAACCCAGGCGCAGCGTTGAAATACGACGTGAACTCGATTATCCTAGCAATATTTAGACGTGAGTGAAATACAATTCCTCCGAGTTACTAAAGGCGGAATAAGGTAGTCAGCTATTGTATGTGAATGATAGAGAGGCGATAGTGATGCTATCTAGCAGGGATGCTACTACTGTACTGAAATGATCAATGAGGTTAGGCCGAACTGATCAGCGAGATGAACCGAATTGGTCGGTGAGACGGAAGCGCGTATCGAATTGATCAATTCGGTTCATCTCGCTGATCAGTTCGGCTTAACCTCAGTGATCATTTCAGTACAGTAGTAGCATCCCTGCTACAGATAGCATCAGGGCTTATCAACCTCAGTGATTATTTCAGTA
>OUQQ01000039.1:0-60899 GCA_900404475.1 Spongospora subterranea | reverse complement strand
GCCTTACATGTAATGATCGCTGGCGATCTTTTACCCGTTGAGTGAAATTGCAATTTCAACGTATTGGGAATTGTTAGAAAATATAGAGGTTTTAATCTTGACGACATTTTTCAAAGCATTGGGCATTGTTTCAAAAATGCTTGAGAAGAAATTCTTGGTTGACTTCGTGTTTTCGTCATCTGGTAATGATTTTCAAGATCTATATCAACGCAGCTCACTGTAAATATCAACTGGTTCGAATTGTAATTCAAAGGTTTTTTACACAATATCGTACAATTCTAACACTCTCGCTCCTGGTCATCGTTCTGCGACGAAGACTCACATGGTCTACCAGAACTCACAAATGAACAGGATTACCGAACAAAAGGCTAATCGTACCCCTTCTCCAGCCAATACGAGGCAGGTTCTCAACAAAAACCACAAACATCCTAAAATTTGAGACCATCTGTCCAAATCTCTCTAGAATGGATCCAGGTTTCGGTCACCGCCAGGCGCCTGGTTTCGGCAATCCTCGTCGGTGTGAACGGAAAGTAATCCATGAACGGAACATGGCTTCCCATTGAACACTCGTCGACGGTTTGTTCTGGTTGCAATGCCTGCTTCCTACTCCGATCGCAAGTCGCCGCGCTCGCAACCAGAACAAACCGTCGACGGGTGTTCAATGGGAAGCCATGTTCCGTTCATGGACCACTTTCCGTCCACACCGACGAGGATTGCCGAAACCAAGCCTTCGCCAATAAACAGCGACATTCCCGCCTACTCTTCTGCCCTGGTTTCAACTTCACCAGGATTGCGTCGTGGTTTCTACATCGACTTTGGAGCCGGAAGGCATATGGACGTTGACCGCAAAGCAATGTCTCAATACACTGCAGCGTTGAGACCAGAATTTCAGTTGGGATGTCGCGTCTCACATTTGAAAGGTACTGTACGTCCTTTTGGTATAGAATGGCGCCGCTAATCTGAAGTAATTGACAATGAACTCAGGATAAAAGAATTAGTGAAACCGAGAAAGCACCGGACCTTTGACAGAGGACGGGACTTGCCATGAGGTGATGCTTGATGCCTTTTCCGGGTAAATCTCAATTCCTCGCGGACTGACATATGTAGCCTAGAATGCGACTCTATCTACGTCGAAAGCACACTTCTCCAATTTCGCGAACAATACCTTTTTTCACGAAGCTTTCAAAGGTACTGTACCCAACGAACGTTCCTGTCGACGACGAAACGGCCAAGGTGTTGTTGGAATGTTGCGTTCATGATTCGTTGAAACGCAGCAGGAGACGCGGTCTTCCACTCATCGCCTTCCTTTATCCTGATCAGGTTGTAGGCTCCTCGCAAATCGATTTTCGAGTAGATGTTCGCGCTGCCCAGTTGGTGTAGAATATCACCGATACTCGAAAGAGGATAAGGTTCCCGTTTCGTAATGTTGTTCAACTCACGGTAATCGACGCATAAACGTAAAGAGCCGTCCTTTTGTCGAACGAAGAAATTGGGAATCCCATCGTGGACTGTGAATCGCTGATGAATCTGCGATCGAGGTTCTCCTCTATGTAGGTACGTTAACGCAGCAATTTCCTTTACTGATGTGGAGTAGCAGGGTTTGTATGATAACACTCCAATTTTTTTTTTCTAGATTGATCGCGCAATCCACCCCGGCCCGGTGAGCAGGCAATGTTCAGCTCCCTTTTTAGGAAGACTTGTCGGCAAAATCCGCATATTTCTCAGGAAGTCGAGCGGTGGGAACACCATTCAAAGCCTGATCACAATGGTTATCGACATTGAGGAGCCCTGAGTGAATTGCGAAAACCGGGCACTGTTGAGAGAGTAGATTAAGCGCCGTTGCCCTTTCTGTCTTAATTTCCGGATTCGTCTCAAGCGTTTTGGCTGAGCTCAGAGGGTGAGTTTCTCCCACTCGATGAACGGATTCGCTTGTCTCAAGAATGACATACCGAGAATGATTGGATAAACCGTGCTGCCAATGACAACAAACGCGGCTGAAATCGTATGTCTGTCGCGGTCAAGTCGAGGTAGATTGTTTGGCGGGTAAGTGATTGCCGTCGATCACAGATAGAGGGATATGATGGCATACAGTGGTTTCTCGCCATATCACAGTCGATGAATAAGGATGCAGCGATGAAGGCATGCGAAGAAATAACCGAAGCAGCGTGGGATTGAGATTTTTTGATCATACAGTCCGGGCAAACCATAGGTTCCATTGTGTTGTGAAATACGACAGCAGAAATAGTAAGGGTAGACGGTAAATGTGAACTCGGTTGTGTACTCGTACCGGGCATCAGCCATTGTCGAGGTTCTAGAGATGCCCTCGACCATTTTCCAACCTCGGTGCCAAGTTGTGTGCGGGTGGGCCCGAAACGTTTTCGAATGGTTTAGTAAATTTATTCTGTATTGGACACGGGCGAATATTTGAAATCAGGCTATGCAGTCTGATTCGGCAACTTAGAGCGCCAGGCCGGTGGCGACCGCGGATTTTATTACGAGTGCGGCACATCGGTTGCCGGTTCGTCCTTTGGTTTCTCGTGGGCAAATTTGCCATCGAGCAATGGGGTACATGAATCCAAATGTCTTTGTAAAATGCAGTACCAGAATATCCCATCGTGGAAGGGTCCTGTTTTCGTCATCGCCTTCGCCAATCTCCCATCAGCATGTATGTGGTAGTTATCGCATATCCTAGCTGGTTATCTTCAAGACGCTTACATGCCACAAGGGCACTTTGCGACGCTTACCCGAGGGCACCGAAGAACCTGCAACGACTCCAGCCTCGCCTGGCTTGTCTGTTATGGTTTTCGGATCGGGGATATATGGTGAAATGTGTCGTGGAGATTATACTGGATCAGTAAGTGAAGCGTGGGTTTTACCTATGGAATATTTTTGCTCATGCAATAACAGAAAGAACCAAATCCTGTGCCAGCCTCGTTATTTCAGAATTCGAATCTTTCAACGCTGCCTGACGACGTATATGTAACCAAGGTTGGCGCTGGCTGGGCGAATTCCTATGCAGTAATGTCGGACTCATCAGTATTTATGTGGGGATGGACTCATGGTATTGCTGTTTAAATTTGTATCTGAGTGGCTATAATCACCGTTGGACAGATCATCGGACAAGTATATCTTGTGCTATGACGTATCGAAGGGCTCCGCGTCTTCTTCGACTTTTGCAGAGATCTTCTATTCTGGGAACTCTCGGATTTCAGTCTGGTTTAACAAGGCCAAAATTACTCGCTGGAGTAGATAATGTGAGAGATTTTGCCAGTGGCGCCGGATGGAGCGCCGCCGTGTCCAATGACGGTCAAGTTTTTACTGTTGGTGATGGGTTCTATGGTCAGGTAGAATGTGCTGTTCCGGCATTAGCAAAAAAAAAATTAAATCTGGTTGCAGCTTGGGCATGGGGTAAACACCACCTTCATTGAAACTCCACTACCCATCCGGAGCAATAACGCCCGTGCATATGGATATGAGAATGTTGGTGTTAAACAGGTATCATGCGGTTTTACTCACACGTTGATCCTGGCAAACGATGGAGAGGTATATTCCTGTGGCAGACTGGATTGTTTTGCCATCGGGTGAGTCTCCGTACCGCACGCTTCAGTGAAGTGTATAACATTCAATTTGCAGAATCGGTCATCCGGATGATCATTTTGCCGAGAACATTCTCGATGTCTCGACACGTCCTCAAAGCTTATCCTATTGGCATCAGCGCCTAGACCGCATCAATGCTACTCCAATGGGGCCCGCCATCAAAGTGTCGACGGGCCGGAACATTTCTGCATTCCTAGACAATGATGGTCAAGTTTGGACATGTGGTAAAAATGGCAGTGGCGCTTTGGGCACAGGAAATTTTGTATCGCAACCGTTTCCTGTCAAACTTGAGGGACGCTTTGACGGCGAGAAGGTTGTTGATATCGTTTGTGGACATTATCATATGGCGGCGTTGACAGAGTCAGGGCGGCTGTTTACCTGGGTAACTGCTTTCGCGTTGTCAGGGTTGAACTGAGTCGAATTTCTGATATCATTAATACGCAGGGCATATCTAACCATGGTCAATGTGGCCGGCCTCCAAGGTCGGGAATTTTGAATCCCGAAGCCAAAGCTAACTCATTCCCTGATGGACGAATGGCAATATATACCCATGAACCGACACACATCTTGCCGACTCTCACAGGTCGAGCAGTATTTGCTGGTCCTCATCATACGGCCCTCATTACGGACCAAGGGCACTGCGTTGTAGTTGGAGGAAGTTCGACAGATGCAGATGCGTATCTTCCCAAACTTCCTTTCGGTTCTAAAAAAATTAACTCGATCGGTTTCGGCTTATCACACGGGGTTGCTCTATGCCATGATGACGGCGGTGTTCTGCCATCAACATTGAACGATTTGAATGATGGAGTAAAAGACGAGCTGCAAAACCGTCGCCAGCAAGGAGCTTTCGATCATTTTATAATAGATTAATAAAAATGCATAATTTGCGAAACTGGAGACAAATAAAACAATAAATGCAAAAGCTTTCAGGAATTCAGGCACAGCTACACTGAGCAACTGTGTCCTCGATTCAACCTGGGGCTGATATATCGCTGGAATTCGTCATACGCAATAAGAAACACTCCTAGATTTCACAACTTCAACGTGAGACAATAATTCCTGATTGATAAGCAAAACCTGTGCCCAGTGTTACTCTCCATAATCGGCAAGATAACCCGCGAAAAATCTCTCGTCGTGAAGGCAGTTTTGACGGATAATGCAATCCAGACTGTACCCTCGCCTTGATGACGTCAAAAGGACTACCAGCGATGGCAGCTATTGCGCCTGCTGTACATCCGAATAAGACAATTCCTGGTCCAGATTGTCTTTCTTCCTATTCAATCGGGGACACGAACACGTCATCCATCAAACGATTAGGCAAAAATTACGGTAAACTGACAGGCGACCGGTATTTATCCAGCAATCCGACAGATAGAAAAGTAACAGCGCCATACGTGCTGCGAAGAGAAAATAAGTGGGCTACCGAAAAATAACGTGTGAGCCTGCAACTGATACCTTTGCCTTAGCATTGTTGGCACCACACCTATAAACAACTTGTTTAATTGCCCGTAATGCTGAAAAACCTGAGACCTCCAGAAGCCTATTCGTTAACATTGTCCAAATCGCGCAATGCCACGAGTTTCTAACCATGGTATTCCTGTCACACTAATCTGCATTGGAATCTTGACCGCTTCGAATGGTGTGATGAGAGCTCCTTCAACTGCGCCAAAAGCTGCTCCGCACGTTGCCAGATACGTTATGTCTCCACCATGATCAACGTTATACGCTGCTAGGGTTCTGGGCAGTATGGCGATCATCGACGATAACAGATGTGGTGATATCCCCGAATATAGACTTCTGATAGATAAACGTCGCATAATGTTGAATGTGGAAAGCGGATGCGCATACGAAGGTGCAGTCTAACGTTAACGGATTAGCCGTCAGCAGTGAGAGCCAGTTGCATCAGCACGACTGATACCTGTACGCGTGTTACACATGTATCCAGCGGGTACAGCGTTACAGCCTCGACAGCGGTGGAGAACACGAGGGAGATGGGAGACACGTAATACGACCATTCGGGTTTTGACGTCAGACCTGATGACTGGACCGAACTAGGGATCACATCGTTACTCATACCCATCAGACTTATAACAGCATGACAGTGCGAGGGCAATGTACATGTCAACTCCGTCGTATTCTGGGCCACGCTATTGGATGAATCTGTACCTGGGTCAAAAATATCAATCCTGATGTGCTTTGATTTCTGCAATTTGATTAATCTTTGTAAGTCAGCGATAATGTCGGGAACAACCATTGCCGTATTACTGGTTTATTGTTGCGCTCTATATTCAAACTGTACTTCACTCCTGTCGATTTGTTTGTTATGAATCATGGCGTAGTGTCAATCGTCGGCTCGGTCCTCTTTTACATGAACTTATTCATTTTGGCATCTCTCATCGTTGTCTCATCAGTGATAATCATTTACCGGAACAACAATGAGCACATCAATGGAGTTCACGCAGGCAAGATGACCAGGAAGATCGACGAAGAAATCTTTAAAGTGGCAGTTCAAGAACAATATAGAGAAGGTGATGAAGAAATGATAACATACAACAAAGAATCAGCTTTATATGAAGCCATGGACATGTTGACATGCTATACCAGATTGAATCCTAAATGGGATAGTGAATATCATTCAATTTTCTTCAAGCGAGTTCAAGTCTGGAATTCAATAGCCGGGCCTAAATTCGACGCTGATATATCTCTTTCTCCATTGCCAGTATTGGTTAATGATATTGGGCAATTGTTTACATGTACATTATTTGATTCCGATGAATAAACATCATAATTGTCAGAAGATATTGATTCCGATGAATAAACATCATAATTGTCAGAAGATATGAACATCAATGCATTGGCACAGCTTGTTTGTAAGATAAGTCGTCAAAGCGTGCTTGGTTCAGGAATGGGAAAGATTGGACGGGCGATCTGAATCAAGAAAGAAAGTTCTAAAAGACACCGAGAACAACTTGGAGATGATTACTTGATTGCGGGCACTCGCCGATGATTATCATATATTGGTGGGCGTGATTTGATGTACAGATAAGGTCATTTACGGCTGTATTTAGCTACCCTCTACCCGCTAAAAACTGGCCGATTACTGTTGCAAAACAAGATGACAATATCGAAAGTCACTTTGAGGGATTTGATAGGTTTGAGTTGCTATCGTTAAGGGGTTAGAGGGCATTCTTGTCGCCGAAGATCATGCTCGACGCAGGATAGAGCGGCCCCAACGCAGATTTTACAGCGGAACCATATCAGGTCGATGAACCGGCGACCGCAGCCGTCTCGTGGAATTCTCGCGGTAACCCTGTGTTTCACTGACAGACTGACTTCAGCGCGTTCCGTGGCGCAACGGAAGATTATTCGACACACGGGGACGGGTAAACTATTGACCTGGTCAAAGTTTCAGCGTCATTGTTGACAAACGCCACATCATAAGTCCACAGAAACAGCATGTCTGATTTTGCAATTTGGTATAAAATGAGGTTTCTTCCTCATGCCAACCATCCATGGCAAGATTTGCTGTCGCCAAATCCAAAGCTCGTTTCGGTTCGGACACTGGCAGTATTCCGGGTGCTTTCTGGAATGTTCATCCTGCTGAATGTGGCCTGGGCTGTATCCGGAATTCTTCCGGCGTCTGGCGGCCAGGAAATGCCTGTCCATCATGTCTATCTGGCATACGGCACAAATTTATCTGCTACCATTAACCGTATGGCCCATTTTGCATTGCGATTCGCAATATTGTATCCCGATCCAACGGTTTTTGTGTCTTTCAGTGACGTATTTTCTAGTTGCTGGATATCTAACAGTTGCGGCCGGTATTAAATCAAAGAATATCTCGATTCGTGTCCAGCGCGTCCTACACATGTTCTACGAGATGTAAGCACAGCAGTCAACGTGTTTTCCGTCACGATAACAGCATCTACTTTAGGGCGTTGAGTATCTCTCTGCTGGTGTTGATTATGTTCTGGTGTGTGGTCTTTTTCCCTGTTCTCAGACTATACGGGGATCTTGGAATATCCATTACTGCAGGAATCTGTTATAAAAACATATGTGAACATGCCTTGTTCGGTCTTTTGATGGTACGTTATTTGCTTCTCCATTGATAGTCCCTACCTAATCTCATGTCAATAAAGGGTGTCGACTATCTGATCACCCTATCGACCATCTATCCTCCTCATTATTTTTTTTCTGTGTTGATTCTAACTATCTATTTCATCTTCAACTATATATCGCTGAGCATCGTCGGCAAAGCTGTATATCCAGGCATGACCTATCAAAACCTGTACACGTACGTAATCATATTCGGCTCCTATATCGCGCTCGCCATAATATTCGCGGCTCTTTACAAACTGGGCCAACATAAAAGGACGCCCTTGAATCGAGGACCGAATGACCCAATTCCAGCTGAAGTTCAATTGGAAAAAATTGCGCCAAGTTTTGAGCCCTAGCTCTGTATTTTATTGTCTTCAATCACTTTTATTACATTAGATCATCATTTACGTCCAAATCCCATTGTACCGCGCATTGAGCTCTTCTTAATTGGAAACGTCGCTGTTGTCTTTTTCCGCCCCCTGCCCTTCCCGGACGGGGGGGGAAATCATGAAAAATAAGCGCAACTGTACTAAATGTGCTCGGTTTTTTTAACATTACATTTGGCATCTGCTGAAAAATTGAACTTTGATGCGTTTTCAGTCCAGGTGTAAAGTGAATAATGATCGTGAATAGTTTAATATCAGTTATTGAGCGTTGTTTGCGTTGAATGGCGAGGTGTTCTAGATAACCTGGCGAAATGAATCAATTGGAGCCTAACGCAACACCAGCCGTTTCCGATCCGAATAGTTTCCGTCGACAGCGAGGAGTATGTGTGGTTAGGTTCGCCTTCTGTGCAAATGTCTTCCTGCAGAGCGAACACTCAAACGGGCGATCACCCTGCACTGAATATCAGCGAACAGTACGAGCGATCGATGTCGTTGATGCTTTACAGTATGAGTCAATTGATGTGTCTGAAGATGATACTTTTGTCGAAAGGTTTTCTGACAGATATGGCAAACATAAGGTCGCTCACCGGAATGTGTCCTCATGTGGGTCGTCAGATTACACTAAGAACCACGAACACCGGTCAGAATGAGGTGAGGATCGTTTTATGTCAGTTACCTTCTGGCTGAATTGTTTTCTGCATAAGGAACACTCATATGGTCGATCACCATTATGAATTCGCATATGGCTATTGAGGTGGTTGTTTTGTGAAAATCGCTTGCCACATACATTACAGAAGACCGAATCTTGAGCTCCAGCACTCTTGTTGGTGCACCTGTTAGGCGACTCGGCTCGCAGGACTTTGGCGCGATCTACTCGAACGATCCCTCTATCGACATCAGTGCCATTATTGGCAAGATGCATACTCGCCATGGCAATCATGTCGTCTAGAGCAGACGGTTGCCTGTTATTGTTCGTCATATTTTCTGAATGACCGCTCAGACACTAAACAGAGCCAGAAATCAGTCATCGGAAGATAGTTGAGTTTTGACTGCGCCGGAACCAAAACTGTCTCCCATTGCGATTCAAAGTAGTAAACCATGACTCACCAGCGCAGTCAACAATTGTGATCGCTTAAGTTCTCGCAGGCTGACAGCCTTGGTTGGGTGATCCATTTGGCGTTATCGTTCAAGGAAATATCACCGAACGTCGGGGGTAAAGAGAAGCAGGTACCCGCTTAGAATTGGGGAAAAGGCGATGGCGCTTTCTCGTCGCCTGCAGCGTGTAGTTTTGTCCGGACTGTATCCTGACTGGACTGGTAAATTGGGGATGTGAACAGGTACACAGTCAGGGAAATGCCGCCGGGCTGACTGCCGCCAGTGTCTGGAAATGGCGGAGCAGGCAAGTGCCGTTAAACTACCGACCCGGACGCTGGCGCAATCTCTCACCAAGGATGATCACCACTAAATCAATACCGATCAATGTAATTGAGAAAGTGGGTTCCGTGAATAGCAGCAATAGCGGGCGACGACCGCAGTGTGGTCAATGGTACGAGGGCCTATGGTTTGGTACACACACTAACATGGGGTCACACATAGACAACCCAGCGGTTGTTAATGTGATTCGCCATGTAGTCGTCACACGCATCCTCATCAGATTAGTGAGCTGCTTCTCGCCTCTTCTCGCTTTCTCTGGCAATCGAGCTCTTTATTATTGACACCTCTTCTGGAATATAGTCTGTTCACTCGCATCGTTTGCCAGAACATGAAACCCGATTGCGTCATCTGGAATACATTTGATATTGCGACAAAAAAAAAATCAGATAGATTACAATGTGTGCATTGCTAGTCGCAAGTCGAAATTGATACTCCTCGTTGCGATTTTCCTAACAAACAGCGGCTGTTAATGTGATTCTTCATATAGCTGTCACACGCCAGATGAGCTGCTTCTCACCTCTTTTAGCTTTCTCTGGCAATCGAGCTCTTTATTATATATACCTCTTCTGGAATATTTTGGATGTTCACACGCAGCAGCCGCTTGCCAGAACATGAAACCCGATTGCATCATCTGGTACATTCTATGCAGTCACATCATAAACTCGGCATGTAGTTGTCACATCCTCATCAGATGAGCTGCTTCTCGCCCCTTCTAGCTTTCTCTGGCAATCTACAGTAGTTCTTTATTTATATACACCTCTTCTGGAATACATACAGCAACCGTTTGCCAGAACATGAAACTCGATTGCGTCATCTGGAATACATTTCGCATGAAAAAGATCACTGAGCTCAGTGTGTGAATTGCTGTAGCCGCAAATCAAAGAGATACTCGTTTTGATTTCTATCGAAACGCTCTGCTTCCACAGTACTGTACTCCTACGCTCTTAAGATCCTTATAATAAATCAAATTTCTCTCTTTCTCGTTCCTTTTCCCGCGTGCTACGACGTAGCTTGAGGGCAGGGTAGGACGGGCGCGGGAAAAGCAACGAGAGAGCGAGAGAAGGTACCCATTTTTTTTAGTTATCCTTAAAACTGCACCAGGCTGGTATCACGGGTTGCCCAATTGACGGCGCCACCCAATTGGTCACTACTCACTACAAAAACGAACACTTATCTTGACTGGCGACTACAGCAATGCACACGCTGCCGATTATTTCTCAACTTCATCTTCGAAATGCTGCTTGCGGCAGAACTCATCCCGCTTTCAAATTATTTAATCAACTGGCCCGCTTTCCGACCCTTTTGATGGTACTCTGGATTTTGATATTCTGGGTTGCTGCTTTTTGCTTATTGGAGTATTCGTTGCAACCTTTCATGTCGCATCTCCTGAACGCTCCAGCATTTCCGTATGGTAATAATGGAAGCTATTCAAATTAGGTGGTATCAGCACAAATTCAAGTCTGGTTCGACCGACACAAATCTTTGGTGACACAACTGGAGAACGAGGGCAGTGAGGAAGCGATCCTCATCGAAAGCAGCTGGTTGGATGAAATTGCCACTACAGTTTCTGTAACCAATCAACATCTGTTCTGCTCAATCATGCACTCTGTTCCAGAAAGTTGCGATCTCCAATAGATTTCAGTATGCACGTTCCTTCAACCATGGAAACTTTTTTCGCAATCATCAGAAAAATAACCCCTGAATATAACAAACATAGACAATTCTATACTGGAATCCATATTTTCATCTGGAGACAAAAATACTTCAAACAGGGGAAATGACAAACTTCGAATCTTTATTTCTCATAAACTAGGAATCAGGGCCATTTGGCTTTGCCTTTCGTTATTTTGTTTGTCGACAGAACCTGTTGCGCGTCAGGAAATCCTGTAAGTGTAGTTGTAGCGTGATCACGGACTGGGCTGATGGCGCGAAATAGTGCTAGACATTGACGACGGGAGACCCCAGTCAATATCACATTCGGTTGTTCGTCCGTTCATCACCAGGGACGGCGTTTAGGCGGTCCAAATCGCCACGCCAATGGCAACAATCGCCCAGTTCGGGTCAAGCGTTCATCTAGCTCTGGCAAATCACGAAGGGGTTCTCGTTGACGTCATTGAGCCACATGATCTTCACCAGATCACCTGTGTAATTTCAGAAATGCGGTTTATTCATATGAAAGATCCTCCTAATCTGATTTTGCAGTTATTACACGTCTGGCACCCTATATTTGAGTCGCTTCACAGATTCAGACGTGGCGATAAGAAGATCATGTCGCGAGAACTTCAAGACGCTCTAACGGAATCGTCATGCCGTTATATCGCTGAAATGGGGGCTTTTCGGGACTTGTGCAATAATAGTCAAGTACAATCCAGGATAAGAGTTTGCGAATCTTTGTGGATGCTAGCACATGGTATAGACCTTCCTCAAAGATTATTCCGGACTTCATCCATCTCGAATTAACTGCATAACGTAGTCGTGTTCATACTACCTCATGAATCAATCGCTCGTCAGATGCTGAACTGGTTTCATTTCCATAATCTACCGTTCAAGACTGCGCCATTGGGGTCATTATGGCATAGAGTTCACACGTATGTTGAAAATTTTAAAATCTGAATCCTCTTTTCAAAATCTATCCATTCTCTCTTTACAGATACATACTCTATGGTTATATATCTGATGCAATATCCATCATTGTCGAAGAAGCTGCCCCAGAATTCGATCCAATCGCCTCACAGTTGGTGTCCTTGCTGCAATCGTTGCCTTTACTGGGTAACTCACGTTTCGTATTTCGGGGTTTACATTATTCCGCTTCTTACCGCGGGAAGTAGATAGGGAAAACCAGTGTTTAACGGCGCTGCAATTCGATGAAGTGTTCAATTTGTTTCGTCATAAATGCACTCAATTTGCGAATCAGCAATCGGTCCGGTCATCACCAGGTAGATGCTTGTACTTGCTGAATTTGTATGCATCTACTTATGATGTGTGTCCTTAGAACTTTCCATGATTGCAAAATCTTTATCTGGAGATGTTGCGTCGATAATCGAGTCATCAAAACGCTGTTCCTCTGGTATTGTTGATTTTCGTCGTTCCATCTGAAACTTTCTCTGATGTTTTCTTGTGGCGACAGGAAACTGGGTTGTCTCTGTAATTGCCCTTTTGCTTCTGTCGAGCCCAAATGCGAATAAAGCGGATTTAGCAGATATAGTGACCGCATGTTGTGAAGAGAATGAGGACTATTCCAAGCGAGTAATCGTTTCCAAGCTGGGATCGCTTTCCTCGAAATTCTCAAATCTCACAATTTGTGCTTGCACAGGTTTCTTATCATGATGCCATTTACAGTATTATGATTCACGATATCCCATGCGCATTGATGGCCCTGAGGTCACAGCTTGGTGCTTCTTGGCTTGCTGCACATCTTGTATAACTACCATATGTCACGCCCCCGTTCTGGCTCATTTCGCTTTTCTCAGGCTGATGTTCTCCAGATTGGAGGGCAATCGATGCAGGATTTGGTATGGCCACGTAAGCAACTTGTTTTCAAACTGTAAGACGTTGTGTTCAGCCAACGAATAAGCAATGTTTACGAGCTACGCTGGTGTTTGAATACGGTTCAGCGTTGATTTCAGACAGTAACTTGTGGGAGTTAGCTCCAGCGTACCTCATCACCTGCCATGCAACTGGTATCTCAGTCCGTTAATAGATTTGCATGTACCAACTAGTATGTGAATCAGGGAGGGAGCTCATTATTCCGTCAATCTATCGCCATGTCACTGACGAGTTTATGGCGGAGAAGGCCATCGACCTTTGCAACAGGCTACAGGCACCAGACCATGCCAACTCTGTTGCTCTTCAGGTACAATATTGTTGTATCTCCCGCCCATGCCCGCTTTCTGACGCGTACCTTTGTAGATGTCCGCCAAATCCTTGGCTATGTCGTGTCCAGGCAACGCTTTCCTATGGTCGCTGCGTGGCAATCACCCCATTGCTGCTAACGCCATCATCAATAAGGTTATACAGGATTGGGTAGGAACCGGTTTTATCAGGTATGCCGTGTCGTGGCATTCATTGGTTCTGCAGTGTGTTTACTAGAGCATTTTTTTAGTCTTTCGCTGTATCAGCTTCAAGAAATGATAGCTGCTTGTCCTGATCCCTCCTCATCTTTGCTTAGTTTGTGTGCTGCTGTCCATGTCGTGTCAATTGTCAGTGGCAATTGTTTCTCAAATAAGTTCCCTGTTATGCTGACTCGATTTCCAGGAAGATCCAATCCAGAAATTATCGCGAGCAGTTGTATTTCTTCATCGTGGGGACATCTACAACAGCAACTTAGGTCGCACGCTAATGTTCGCGTACGAATGATTCATAATAATGGTTTTTGTAGATACTTTCATCGCTCTTCAGGCGGCGCAGATCATAACAGCATCTGATGGTGCCGCCGCTATAACCGCTAACCTTGTTCCCCAGGATATATCCACGATCTTGCGGGTTTTATCATTGGACTCTCAGCAGAACAACCTGAGTGACCAGGAGAGAGTACAAATGTCGCATGGGTTGATCATTGCCTTGTCTCAAGTCATTTTAAAAGCTAACTAAATTTTATTTAATCCATTTCGCTCAGTTGTTTGGCTTTCTCCAGTTTTGGCTTCATCGATAACGGAACACTTTTATGCTGTTTGAACCTATATCTAGTCTGACCTCCTATTCCATGAAACCAGTCGATTCAGCTGCGTTTCGACGATTCCTCTTCTCCGCGCTTTATTTTCTAAATGACAGGCCTCGCCCGTTCTGGGGATAATCTTATTGCTGCCGGTGTCCACATTGCGCTTGTTGGACCCATGCTGGCCGCACATTCAACCCGTGATACCCATAGGTGGTGGTCCCTCATCCTTTACCCTTCGCTGGAGGAGTACCGAAATGCCTCAAAACGTCATCAAGACCGAATACCCAGGTCCAGCGTATGATATTAGCAGGTAATACGATGGCAGGGTCATCAGGTAATCACCAAGACTTTCGGAACAAGAGGGAAGGACGAACCGAGGGGAACTAGAACAATGAGGACAGACGTGAGATGCTGAGCCAATAACGGCGTTGCAGTACAACAGTTCAACCGAACTCGCGTGTAAGGCGGACGACCAACGACGATAGCGTTGATATTACATCGTCGGTGGCACGTAGATCCGTATCACGAAAGAACGTCTCGATTAGTGGTTCCCGATGCGCCCGATCACCTGCTACCATCATACACCCTGCATCTGGTATTTCGGACAAACAATCAATGAGTTTCAACCGAGGCTCGTCATTGATGACGTGTAATTTAGATAGCCTGTTCAGGATCCTTGACACCGCTCTGTCGGGTCAGACGAAGCGAAATTAGGACATTGCCGTTCATAAGAGTATCCATAATGAATATGAATCCACAGTTTTCCACTTCTCCGCGTTGGAGAATGCGTCCGTCAAATATGGCAGAATCTCGATATACATGGGGAGTTATTTTTGGAGGACACGATGATCATGCTGCTCGTGGTGACTGATCTCGATTGAGGGTCGTCGTTGTAGTCCTCATAGGCTATCGAGAAATGGTATCGGTGGGGCTCTTCTCTCTCAGATTGAGGTAGCGGTTGGTTTAACTACTACAGGTTATTTTCAGGGGAAATTATATCCCACGATAACGTTGATGAAATTAATCATCATCTCCGGGATGTGATCCATCGTGTGGGTAAACCTACCCACCTCAGGAGGGAGATATTGTTCACCTTACCGACCATTACACTATTTTTCTGCACTTGGCATTGAGGATGGATGTTAGATAGCCAGTTGATGCGGTTTGGCCAGACAGAGCAGGTGCAGATGTCTTAAAACAACATTACTCTTCATCGACCATTGCTTTATCCTACTTGTCGTCATATCGACGCTTTCCATCTCGTTGAAGTCACAATCCTCTGGACAAAACGTCTATACGACCATAGGAGGGGGTAATCGATAAACGAATCGAACTCAATAGGTCGTCGAAGCGGATCCATCGGGTCGTTCGAACAAATGGTTATTGCAGGTATCTGTCTGATATGGCACTTCATTGCAGACCCCGCTGGGTGCACTTCGAGGGGCCGCCGTCGGTTTTCAGCGATTGTGCTGCTTCGATCTGGTTTATGTGTTTCGTCAACTCGGTGGTAGATGAAATCTCGATGCCGTCGGACGCTTGGCGCCATATTTGGGGTCGTCGCCGATCATTGCCTCAGTCTCGGGCAGTACGGTCACGGACTGGTCCATTTCTTGGATTGCTTGCGTTATGGAATGATATCGGATATCAGGGTGCGGTTCTGGCACTATATTTGGTGTTTCTGTAATCTGTCTACAGTACATATAATTCTTGTATTTTTACAATCACATTTTCATTGACAAGAATCGATCACGGGCGAACAAATTCAGGCAATTGTTTCTCATTTGAAACAAAAAAAGCAACGTGAGCCAATGCCAATCACCGATTTCCGCCTTTGCAGTTCCCAAAAGTTGCCATCTCTCCATGTTGCAGTTCGCAGTTCGTTAATGTACACTGGGGAGTCCCAGAGGAGAGCCCCTGTCAGTGGTGGGGCACAACGCACTGCCCCTCATACAGTCACGCACCAATGTCACAGGTACAGTGTGTTGCGCGTGTGGCGCCATCAGGTCATTCAGACAGCAATGGTTAAATGTAGCGCCATTCAGCTGGTGTCGTCGCCGGATCCCATCGCCAACATGGATTCAGTTCGCCGACTGATCGGGTATGCCGTTGGGCTGGGTTCCACATTGATCGCATTGCCCGAGTTTTGGGTGTCCTTTGGGAGCGATGAACCGCTGGCTCACGTCGCCATGGCGAAACAGTCCAGTTCGTTCAGGGCGTTCATGTCGGAGATGGCGCGAACCCATCAGATTTTCCTGTTCGGTGGTTCAATCCCCACTGAGTCGCCCAACCCCGATCGTGTCCACAACACGACATTCGTCTACGACCCACATGGCAATGAAATCGCCCATTATCACAAAGTTCATCTTTTCACTTTCCACGGATCGAACGAGTCGCTCAATGAATCAAGAACTATCGCACCCGGTCGCGGATTTGTCAAAGCCGACCTGCCAACAATCGGCGGTGTCGCGCTCTCAATCTGCTACGACCTCCGGTTCCCAGAGCTATTCCGGTCGTTGGGTGAGTTCAAGATCATCGTAGCGCCGTCGGCGTTCACCGTCGAGACAGGACAGGCCCATTGGGAGGTCCTGGTTCGCGCACGTGCGATCGAGAACCAGTGCTATGTAATCGCCCCAGCCCAAGGCGGCACACATGCCAATGGACGCCGAACCCATGGCCATTCCATGATCGTCGGCCCTTGGGGTCAGATCATCGATGAACTTGCGCTGGGCGAGGGCGTCATCGCCGCCGACTTTGACTGTGAGGCGATCGACGCCGTTCGCAACAAAATACCGGCTTTGGCAAGTAGAGTAGTTTAACATCTGATCTCGACAACCATGAACAACCCGTTTCTTCCGCGAAATACACAACAACTTCGATTCACTGACCGATTTCATATTCTCCCACACGATATTGATCAATCCATCATTGTTTTTATGTTGAAGATTTAATGGTCGGCGCTGGGGCGATCGCCGATCCAACATGCTGCTGGAACAGGCGAATGACCTGAGTGAATGACGGGCGATCATCAGGATCGTGGGCGAATATCTGCTGAATCACGGGCGCCCACGAACGGACCTGCCCGGCGGCCGCGTCTTCGGGCAGCGTCGGGGAACGCTTCTCCCGATAGAACTCCTGGATGTCGCGAACCTGGAAATCGGCCCAGGGCACGACACCGCTGGCCACGAACACGGCCACGACCCCGAACGCGTAGACGTCGGCGGGCAATGTATCGACGCCCGTTGCCCCTTCTGGCTCCGATAGCGCCAGCCGTTCCGGCGGGTAGTAGACGGCGGCGCCATCGAGCGGGTTCTGTTTGAGGATGGGGTCGACCCGGCGAGGGAGACCGACGTCGAGGAAGTGGACGATGGGCTGAGAGGCGGCGGCGGCTGCCGGGTCGTCGTCGTCCTCCGTTGACCCCGAGATGAAGATCTCCTTGATCCTCAACCGCCCATGGACAATCGGCGCCGCCAATGTGTGAAGATACTCCATCGTCTCGGCGATTTGGAGCACAATCGACAGCTTGGCGTCGGCGCCTGAAAACCGTCAACGTTTGGCGATGGTGTTTAGGAATCCCGTTAGCCCCTACCCAAGTTCGCCTGCCGATCGCGAACGTATTCGTCGAGGCGGATGAGGTCGTCATTGCGTCTCCGCACAATCGATCGTGTGGAATAGTCGATCGCCATCGGCCGATCGATACAGCGATGTCGTAGCGTCTCGTAAACCTGATCGACATCTGGATGAGAACGGGGGGGCGCAACACGGCGACGAATGGTGATTCCACCTGAATATCGTCCTTGAACCAGGTCATGGCCGTCTCCTTCTGCGAGGCGTTGAAGTAGACTGGGACCGGGTACGCCGTCATGACCACGTTCCCGTGCTGATAGATCCCCCAGCGATCAACGCGCCCACCGATCGCCAGCGCGTTCTCCTCCTCCTCGACTTGTAGCCGGGCGGCCATGGTCTCGGGCTGAACGATCCCCGGCGGGATATCCTCGCCGACGCTGTGGCGTTTCAGCACCGGCTCGAACTCGTCTAAGATCGGGAACTCATCGTCACAAATTCCACGACGACACAAACGAGCGCCCGTTTCGTACCGTTATCGGAATCTGATCCGTTCACTTTTTCGAGTCCCTGAACGGCGGTGATATGTCCATGGAGTTCGTCATTGTGCTCGACGCTGGTCTCCGATATGTTCTCCAAGACGGAGGCGGCGGAATCCGTCGACGGTCGGCTCTTGAGCTTCCCGGCGAACACGACACTGCTCTTCCGTCGCCGTCTCCCAACTTTGGTCGCCTTCTTCCGCGCCGGTTTCGCCGCGATCGCCGCTTCCTTATCGACGCGAACGATCTCGTCCCGAACCGCCACCTGATGGTGCAGATTGTCGGTCGCGATCGGATCCCATGTCGAAAGACCACTGACCTGCTGGATATGAGCCAAGGGCGGGATCGGATCCTGATCGTGATCGACCAGTCCGGATCGATACCGGGCGGCGTCGCGCCCGTTTTCGAACATCAGGCGCCCGGGGACGTGCATCAGGTCCACCACGAAATACGGCCCATCGCCATCGAACGCGATCTCGGCCCAGGTGAACGACGACGGCCATGGGTCGCCGACCCGATCATACCCACTTCCTGAGCTAGGTCTCGACACCACCCTGCAATCCACAGTGTAACCCCCTTCTGTCGCCATCTGCCCATGTAACGTGAATCCCAGCGTCAAAATCTGGTGTTCCCCGATCGTTCCAGGAGATCGCCGATTTCTCGCGCGTTTACCTTCCCCAGCAGGAATTTGAAGGCGACGCTCCTGAGGCGCGAGATCCCGAATCCGGGCAACAGGTCGCCGACGTTGAGAATATCGCGACCCGATCGGGATCGCTGCCGTTCCTGCTGCGTTCTGGCCAACTCCCGCTTGGCCATGATCGCAGTCCCGCCGCATTCGTTCGCCGTGAGCATGGCCAGCGCCGACGCGCGCGCCCTGGCGTTCGGGAACGTCCGGATCAGGTCCTGTGCGCGCCCGATCATCGCCCTGAGGGAAAATCCAAATCGACAACCGAATCTGAGTTGAATCATTGGACAGTGGAAATCATCGCGTTCGAACCGCAATAACGAGTCGCGACGGCTGTCGAACGCGATGATAATTCCATCCAAACTGCCGATCGGGAAACAACGCGGGTCCAACAGCTTCCCCCATTTCAGGTTGTCGGCGGTGCCGCGAACGGGGACGACCTCCGACGAGAAATAGAACCCGTCCTGAACGGGATCGGACTGGTTCAGATAGCCGCGATGTTGCAGGGACTGGATTGGTCCACTGATCGTGGCCCGGAACCGGGCCAGGCCGTTCTCCATCGCCCGGCGCAATCGCGGCACCCGCTCGGCGTACTCGTTGGCCGTTCTGCCGTTCTCCCCGGGCATATCGATATCGGCCCCTTGTCCGACCAGGAACTCCAGGACCTGGTCGTGCTCCCGTCTAGCCGCCTCGATCGCCGGCGTGTTCCCTTTCCCGTCCGGCAGGTAGATCGACGCGCCCTGATCGACCAGCATTCTGAACGACCTCGGTCAGTCGCGCCATCGGATCCGATCGGATTTTGGCCGAACCTGACGACGTCGGTGTGTCCATGCAATGCCGCTTTCATCACGGGGGTGTGGCCAGTAATACCAGATACGTCAACGGAAAGGTTCTGGTTCATCATTCGGTTCAATAACAGGCGGACGATATCGGCCTGACCCCGTTTCGACGCCGCCGCCAAGGGCGTTCCCCGTTTCTGATCGCGCGGGTCGGTGGAGGCGAAAATCGGTGGCGATTGTTCCCTTACCACATTGGGCATATCGATAACGGCGCCCTTCGATAGCAATAACGACACCATCTCGACCTCCCCGAACATACACGCCGCTATCAATGGGGTGAACTTGGTCTGAACGGCCAATGTTTTCGTGATCAGCGATCGAAAACGACGACAACGGCAACAACAACGGAGGAAATGCGTTTGTTTCCGTTGTGGCGTTTGGTGATTGTGTGGAGATGTGATGATTATACTGACGTGAACTGGGTAATTGATCTGCGATCCGTATTCTAATAACGCCAATATCAGGTCCATGTTCCTCATCTTACAGGCCATTACCAACGGCGTCTCCCCGTTCTGCCGATCAAACACAGCACGATCGTCAGTACGGCGACACGGGCGAGGATCGGGCCAACCCGATTGGGGAGCTCGAGCTGGGCGCCCTGCTTAAGCAATAGGTTGACGAAGTCCATATTGCCGATCGAACACGCCAAGGTCAACGGGGTGTGATCGCCGTCGGTCGGGTAGTTGATTTTGGCGTCGCTGGCGATCAGGACCTTGACCAGGTTCATATTCTGTTCGCGGATCGCCGTCAGCAGCGGCGTGTTCCCGTTGGCCGAGCGGAAGTTGACGTCGGCGCCCTTCTGCAGCAGCAGCTCGATCAGCCGGATGTGGTCCCGTTCGATCACGGCGATCAACGGCGTGTCGCCATTCTGACGGCGCAAACACGCACATGATTGAGCCAACCGGGCGGGGCGAACATGGGGCAATGGACCATACGGCGCCGGGTGTGTGGATCAGGTCGCCATAATCCTTGGCGCAGATCAACAGGTACCGGACCATGTCCTCGAACCCTTTCTCGCACGCCACGTGGAATGGCGAATACCCTTCCTGGAAACACAGACACCGCGATCAGGACATAGCGCCATGGCCCCCGTCCAGGTCAACCCGACCTTGTGAAGGAACATTCGGTTGACCTTGGTCTGTCCCCATTTGTTCAGAACGACCATCAATGGGGTTAACCCTTTCTGTTTCGGGGGGAAACACATTTGTCAGAAGGGGAACGAGAAACGGCGCCGAATTCGTTGCTGACGTTATCGCGTATTCGAGCACATTCCGGTGCGACTTTACAGATGTATTCGCAGACTTCCTGGTTCCATTCCCGGGCGGCCATGTGCATCGCCGTGAACCCCATCTGAACATGATCAAGATCAGCTCCAGCCCCGCCCCTAACAACAACAGAGCGGGATCGGTGACCTCGTTCCGCAAACAGGGATCCGCTTTCGCCTCTTCCACCAGATATCGCAGCACCTCCTGCTGATTCCATATCGCCGCGATGATGATCGGCGTATCCCCGTTCTTGTTCCTAGAATCCGATATCTCAGGGTTCGTGGGCGAACCACAACACGCGTCTCCTTATCCCTTACTTGTAATTGACCTGGCAATGGCCTTTCTCGACCAGATACCTGCAGATATTCGCCTGGCCAGAGAATGCAGCACAATGGATCGGAGTATCGCCATTGACGTTCTTGGGATTCGTTGGAACCTAGCGAACGGCATCAGGGAAACGACGTTTTGTTGACGAGGGGGATGTTCGTGTTGGTGGTGGTTCGGCTGACCCCGATCGACTCGACGAGGAACTGGGTGAGGTCGAGATGGCCATTGCTGACGGCCAGGTGCAATGGCGTACAGCCGTCCAGACCGGAACAGGTTGGGTCGACATGGCACTGCTTGATCAGGTATCGGGCGATATCGGTGTGGCCATGGGCCGCTGCCTGGTGTAATGGCGTTCTGCCCAACACAGTCATCAATCGAGGGGAACAAACAAACCACCATCGTTTCGTTGTTTTCGCTGCAGAATCCTACCACGATTTCGTGATGTTCAAGAAAATCAACACCAGATAAACAAAAAAATAAAAAAACGAATAAGCGAAGAACATTGGGATTTCAGTTTTCGATCAGAATTCGGATGACGAAGGATTTAGAGACGATGTGGTGAATCTCCCTTGGCCATCTCTGACCTTTTCCATCTGTTGAGCGACTCCGGGTTGAGTTTCGCCATCGAGCACAGGTACTTCAACACGGGAAGATGCCCTCGGGATGCGGCCTGATGCGCCGCCGTATTCCAGAACTGGTCCTCCGCGTGCGGATCAACGCCGGCGTCTTCGTCCAGGAACTTCAGCACCTCGAGGTGCCCGCCGAACGCGGCCAGATGGAACGCCGTATAGCTCCGCTGGATCCGTTTTCAGAAATAATGTCTCGCGATTCGCTAACGCCAACGACGCGCGCTTACCGCATTCCGCAACGTCGGATCGGGATCGTATCGCTGCTGGAAATACTTGACGATGTCGAAGTGCCCTCGGGCGGCGGCCAGATGAAATGGGGTGTTGCCGTCCTATCGTCGGAAGGGAGTCAGAGAGATGAGAGAGCGAGAGATCGGGTGAACGACGACGCGCCGGTCGTGTGTGTTCCACCTTGTCGATCGTGCTGATACTGGCTTGGGCTTCCTCACACAGCACCTTGCAGATATCGAGGAACCCGAGCTCGGCCGCCTGATGGATTGGCGTTCGCAACGAGATCCGGTGCCTCTGAACCGGGTTGTGTCAGCTCCGCGAACGACGACGCGACGACCACGAGGAGTAAGTACCTCCTGGTAGTTGGCGTTGGCGAACCGGACGATCAGTTCGCGAACGCGCTCGAGCTCGCCCTTGCTGACGGCGTCGTAGATCAGGCGACTGGGCGTCTCGCGCTCCGTCTCGTTGGCCTTCTTGATGGCCCGGGCGGCCACCGCCCTAGCTGCCTCCATCTATCGCCACAGCACCGAAATATCTTGGGCGAAAACCCTGATTCGCTCCCAGCGACCCCGAACCGGTCGGATCTCATTGCCGTTATTCCACGTTGTGTCGATTGCCCGACCAGACTGATTGTGGCCGTGATCCTTGCACATGTTTGTTTATTAGCGAAAATGTAGAATGAGTTGTTCCGAGCACTGAGATTACAACGGGGTCTCAATGTGATGTGTTGATTTGGAGCACAGGAAGACACGTTTGAGGTTTGGGTCGGTTTCGTGGTGACCTAGCGATGGCGATTATCGGGCAATCAACACCCCAGAACAGAGGATTCCCACGATAACGGTCGCCGATCGACACCCATTGACGTCAAACGGATCAAATCGTGGGTCGCACCGTCATACACGATCGTGATATTGATGAGGATTTCGGTGGGATCCGGTAATCGTCGACTCGCTCGTGTCCCACTCTCGGTGTTGAAACGTCGATCAACGCCCGTTGACGAATCAGATCGCGATTCGTCCCGCTGTTATGGGCACAGACCCGAGCAACAACCGAGGCGGTGTTAGGGCGAAAATCAGGGGCGGGGTCGGGATTAGATCGGTACCACTGATCGATCACAGTTGGACATTCGAGGGTGTTGTCGTTGATGACGTGATGTTCTTTGGGTTAACAGCTCTGGGGCCTCAGAACCCGTTCTCAGCCTTCACCTGCAAATCGCTCAACATCAGCCACGTGCCCAGGGATCGATTCCGCCTCGCGTTCGACGCCGTTCGCCATGCCGCCGCCGTCAAATCCGACCGCCTCCCAGTCGACTACGATCATGTTCGCCGTTGCTTGAGGGCTCTCTATGGGTTCGAGGCGTCGCCGTCCGAGATCGACCTGGCGCTACACCATCTTCAGGTTCGGGGTGATTTTCAGACAACCGCGTGGGCAACGCCCCTGATATCGTGTAGGAGCGTGACGGGACGTTCGACGCCGATGATTGGGAGAGGACCGGGATCGCGATGCAGAACGAGGTGAGAGCCAAAGCTGAGGAATCACCTGTAAGAACTGTCGCAAACCAAACCAGAGAAAGGGGCGATGATCGTCAACAATGACAGGTGGAATATCGCAGCTTGAAGGAGCTGACGACCGACGGCTATCGCAACCGACGACTGAAGTATTCGCCACAAGAGAAGTTCCGGAAACCGATCCTGACGTCGCAGCACGTCGGATGGTTCAAGCCGGGCGCCGATGAGATCGTGATCCGGAAACCCAACATCACCTGTCCGGAGACCAAGGTAATCCCCAATCGATCAATGTTCTGAGAAAAAACCAACACGTGAATGACAATGGGCCCAACAGTTCGCCGGGGACATGATTCGCGCAGGAGTGATATTCTGAGAGATGGGTGGGTCTGGAGTCTCGGGGCGATCGTATTATCGTTCTGATCTGGGACTCCCTGGAGAGGGACCGGACGAACTGCCATAAAATGTTGATTGTTTTGAAACCTGAAGACACCTAATCGATAGTGGTTTTTTCCTTTTTTTTTTCAAGTTTTGGTTAAGCTGACGTCAGAGCCGCCCATTGCGAGTTCGACCATGATTACTTGACCTGAATGGCGATAAGTCGTTGAGTGGAAAATAGATCGACTAAAGAGAGAAATATGGAGAGAGAGCTAACCGGTTTGGATTACCGAACCTTCATCTGAAACAACAGGATTTGTCAATCAGCGTAGACTTTGTGGAATGACGACGTTGTGACCGAGGTAAATGGCCAAACAGGAACTGTGCCATAGCTACGAGATTCGCCGTCCTGTCCAACCGCTATTGACAATATAAAAAGAGTGCCCGCATATGGGGTTTCGCTCTGGAGATTAGCGGGATCTGGTACAGCGACAGGCTTCGGTAGAAGCAGGAGCCATTGCAGCAGTTTTCGGGCATTAACAGGGCACTGCGGGTGAGAGAGCCGGTTATTGTTGTCGACCCAATCAGATCGAGATTTCGAGGGGTTGTCCTATGTTTATCGACGGATCACATGACCGGACCAAGTTGAGCGACTCATGATTTCAAGTGAATATGAATACGATATCCGCCTATTCTGCCGCCCGTCATGTCGACTTGGCGCTCTTTGACGCGATTCAGGCGAAACAATACTACACAATCACCCAGGAACTCGGAATGAGCTGATCACGCCTGTGTTAAGAATGTTCTCAGGTGCTAAAGCCTGGCATTTCAAATACAATGCCTGTGCCCTGTAAAAATGTGATGCACTCATGTATGGAGGCGCAAAGAGATAGATTGGGCAACTTTCGTCCTCAATCTCCATCGCACTGGGTTAGATAGAAAAAGCAAAAGCCACTGATTAAAAATGCAAAGCGGTAAAAGTTGTTTATCTTCTTTGATAAAAGAAGTTATAATGAGAAATTTCATGCCTCGTGTTTTTCAATAAATAGTTAAGTCGTGAATGCAAGAATTGGGGAAGTCGGAAAGCTGACATGAACTCTGTCCCTGTCCAAAGATATCGGCCAATTACTTTGAAACGCAGGTAGTATTATGAAATATTAACTATAATACGCTCGCACCACTTTGGTAATCGCCCCTAATACAGAATTCCTCAATACAAGCAGATACAGAGCACGTAAGCTTGTAAATCGACTACCTCTACATTGTGGGCAAGTACCGGTTTTAGCGATTGGATCACGGCAATCCTCACAAAGGCAGATGTGCATACATTCTACCACGATGAACTCAGCCGCATTGACGAGGCAGACACAGCATACACCCATCGGAGGTTTCTTCTTCATTTCATCAAAATCCAGAGCCGATATTCCTACCGATGCCAGCATGGAATCATGATCGTCATCAGTAAACCCGTTTGTCTTGCGGATCTCGCGAAGGATTTTATCGTGCTCTGGTGAAACACGATTCTCCTCAACTGCCATCTTTACAATTTTCACGTACATCGCCCTGGCATCCATTGTTTGTGTCTCGTGATGCTCTAGGGGAGGAGCGGAAGGTGCAGACGGTTTCGGTCCTGCAAGGAAAACATATTCATAATAAGAACATCGCAAAGAAAATGTGATTGTAATATACCTTGCGGGTAGATTGATTCCGTAGGAGCGATCTCTGGTTCACCGGACCATGGACGAGCTTTCCCTTGTTGAGAATGTTGCGACACATCACCTTGTTGCTGGGTGACAGGACTGGACAATTCTTCTGCACCCGTCCATGGACGCGCTTTGCCCTGTGGTGCCTGTTGCGATACATTCTCTTGTGGTTGAGATACTGGAGTTGGTTGTTGTGCACCTGTCCATGAACGAGAATTCTCTTGTGCTGGAATATTGCTCAGCTGAGCCGTATATGGGCCATGGGGACGACTCAAATTTGGATTGTCGACCAACGCATTCGGCCTTGGATCTTCCCAAAACGTCTTCCTGTTTAGATGATCCACGAAATACTGCCGTTTGCTTTTGGGATCAACGCGAGCCTCCCAGCCATTGGGTAAGGGCCTGGGATCGGTCCACGTCGAGGTTTTGGTTTGATGATTGACATAGTATGTCCTATTAGTTTTGGGATCTTGTCGCGCCTCCCAGCCAGATGGCAGCGACATCGCGAGTGAGGTCCGTTTTCGACCTGATCTTGTCGTTCAGTATTTGACTATGGCTGAGATCACGAGACAACACCACTCCGCAGTCAGGTACCCCACTGTGGCCGCCATACACTAGGTTGTACACATACATGGCACATTCGAAATGCCCCAGCGTCAGGGTACACTTCTCGGCGATCAACACTCCACTGGTTACAACATTTAGTGGGCCACACTATTTTCGGACTCTGTTTTTCAGACACTGCACCGCAATTACTGTGGGCCACACATACTTTTTACCAACCCACACTATTGGCTCTACCACACTAAATGCTGTTACCAGTGTCGCGCGTTTTTTGATTCGAATTCGTGTCCCGCAGTCCGTAAGTCTGTATTCTGGCAGTCTGTGTACATTCGATGTTCCATTCCGCCATGGTCTGTGAATGAAGAATGATCCGACGTCGTTTTCTATCAACATGGGTTGTCTCCCTAGTCCCTGACAGTTTTTGCCCGAAAACATCACACCTCCACAAATCGCTTAAACCTCACCGCTATCGCCGAACCTGGCATCCGATTCCCTCTCCTTTACTTCTCACCGACCGCCTGAACCTCACTGCTACCGCCGAACCGATTCTATCCCTGCCAATTCTTTTACTCCCTCTGTCACAAATAAGTGTTTGTTTGCCTTGGCCGATTGTCCAGCTGTAAGTGTCCAATATGAATACAACCAATCGAAGCGAATTGGCCCGATCAAATATCGCCCACCTATATTGATGCAGCAAGATGATGCGAAGCCTCATATCAATCTGCTCGACGACGAGTTTGTTGCAGCGGTTTAAAAAACGTCGTACGCTGAGAATATATTTTAACATCGGTAAGCATTTGCATTTCAATCAACGTTCTGAATTTTCTGGCAGCATTAACGATTTCAACTGTTTCTTTGGACAGCATCGGATCACTGTCCAAAAAAGTCAAACGGGGGAAACGGATACCGATTGCCATCAGGATCGACTGGAGCTCCAATGTGATGCAATCTGTATTCCCTGCCCCCTTTGACTTTCATCGCTTCAATCATGCATTGTTGTTGCGATAAAAACACTTTGTTCAGGGTTTGCATTGACAGTTCTTTGAATGCAGCGTCGGCAGCGGCAATGAGCTCGTCAATGCCTCGGGTACCATTCTGATACTGTAAGGACTGAATCGCATTGAAAAATCCCAAATCCAGAATGTTAGTATCTGGGTCGTCGGGAGGTTGGCATAGCATTCAAATATCCTACGACGTTGCTTGAACTGCAGCCAGGAACTCGGCGTCGAGCGTATTGATATGAGGCTTTGCATTGTCTTGCTGCATGAGTATTGGATGAGCGGTATTCGATCGGGGCCATTCCGCTTCGATTGTTGGCAAAATACTTTCTCAGTGATCATTTCGATACTCCCGTTTGTCCGCGTTCGTGTTCTTTGTCTCCATAGCTCCAGCTGGTCTGTTTCTACTGAAACGCTTTGCAGGCCCCTGTTGGACAAATGGCCAGATACCCAGCTTTCCGTCCAACCATTGGTTTCTGGAGTAACCCATTGAGGACGAGCGACGGCGCAAATAAACATCACTTTCGTGATATAGCGCTTACTCTTGGGGTTCTTCCTCATCTGCAGCAAGAAGATATCTGGTGGTTACTTCTGTCATATAGAACCATTTTTCAGCTAATGTTTGATACGTCCTTGTTGACGAAAAATGGTTCTATTTGACAAAAGTAAAGGCCAACTATTACCTGCTGCCAGAAGAGGTATTGCCACATCGGACAACAAAAAGCACGAGGTTCATTACGAAAGTCATGTTTCTGGCTGCTGTGGCTAGACCAAGGTACGATCCTTACAGACGATGCATGTCTGATGGCAAAATGGTATATGACCACTTGTTGAACAAGAGCCGGCCAGCCAAACGTAATTCAAAAACCGAATCAAAGGCACGATGGTATCAAAACTCTTCGAAGTCACTCGGGTTCAATACACACGGCTTCTTATTGAAAAGGTAATCGAGGTGGATCATCTCCAGATACTCCGACAATCGAAGTTGCGTATTTCGGCGCTTTTCAGTATTGTTTTCAAAAGTTTCAAACGCGCTTTTCAAACGATAAAAGCGACCTGTGGAAAGTCAGGCGTGTCGGGTAGTGAAAGCGTGATGAATGGCGCGAGTTTCAATTCGGGCAAGAGTACTGGCCGACGCTGTGTCGATTCACACACCATCTGTATTCGTCCGCTCGGAAAACTCAGGATGAAAAGTAAGATATGAGATTGGAGAGATGCGAGAGAGATCGGTCCACGACACTGGCGGTCTTGCAATTGTTGTGTTATGAACTCTGCTAAATGCCCTGCATCCATCGGTCTTCGCGAGTTTCTGACCAGTCTGCATGAGGTTGCCCTTTCCAGCGCTTCCTGCAATGTGACATTTTCGTGGACCTCTACAAATTCAACCATGAGCAAAAACTCAGGCGGCAGTGTCGTGCCGACGGACGCCTGTGCTGCTTGAGCCGCCTTTGGCAGTCCTGCTCTTTCTTGTAAGTTTGACTTTTAGATGCTCTTGATCGTGGATGAAGGAAGCTTATCTTCACACTTCGAAACGTTGTCGAACACATATACCCTTTTTTGGAGGAGGGAAGGCGAGCGGTAATCAAGTTTGGAGCTGTACAAGCTAAGGATTGCGAAGCGATGCTCGTAGAAGCGCTTCTGATATTTTCTCGCACACACAGGGATATCTGCAGTGCCGACATGGTTAACGTATCCGTCCAGATGTAACCAACCGTCTGTCTCATTAATAATGCTCCGTGACGCCTCTGACTTGTGTCCGTCCATGCGGATTAAATTCTGTTACAGCTCCGACTTGCGAGTTGTGTGACTGCAGTGGGCTCATGTGAGCGACATGAAAATGTAAGTATGGAACGACTGAGACCGCGGACTGCGCACCATCAATAATTTTGATCGGAAACTGCAGCACTTCATTTTCACCTTGCTCGCAAACATGGTTAAAGTGTCTAACTCTGGCTACCCTCGCGTAACGGTCAGCTCGTCCTTTCATCCAAAAAAGCATGCCAGCCGTATTTGGAAATCATTGAGGGCTCATCCTGTGGTGTTGGTTACCGGACTTGGCAGTGCGTTATATAACATTGCCGAAGCTGTTCAGCATCTTGCCAGCCAAGGCCTCATCCAAATTGAATCTATGAAGACATCGTTGTTAGACAGTCAGAACGGTCGCAATCCAGTATTCAATAATGTTGCGTGTGTGCTATCGTGTTTTTCATTTATCTTCGTTTAGCTTCCGCAGCTGGATATTGTAATCAGCATGAAGACTTTCGAAAAGCTGCCTGAAGACCGTCAGGAACGCATTGATTCATTGTTCAAACGGCTTGATACAAAAAAAACTGGACGCGTGGAAATATCGGAAGTGTATGGCTAAACCAATCCATCCTTGAAATAGCTTTCTATTAACGCTATTCTAGGACTAAGCTGGGAATTCCTGATATGGTTTCGCCCTCAGCAGACGATTTGGCGTTTGCGATTAATCGTTTAATGATCGTTGATTCTTGTTCAGAGGGGCTATTAGAGATTGAAGACTGGCAAACTCATATTAGTGCCATCTGTTCTCCTAACATGGACGACTCCCGGTTTTTTGAGGTGATGGATAATATTGAAGGCAAGATTTCGTCGGAGGCTACGACGATGTGATCTACAGTCTAAAAATCGAAAAAGAATGGCCCATGATCTCATGTTAAATTCGATTAGGTTTTATCATTTGAAAAGGATCGTTAGATTGGCCAATCTGCAAACAATTCATCTCGAATGTTTCCATTAGATTTACATTGTTGACGAAATTCCGTCGAAAGGGTCAGACTATTTGTCACGGGTTCAGCTTTGAACGATGTGAATGGGTCCTCAGAAGTGAAATTGTCCGGTCCTGTGTTTGCAAATGGCTCCATGGCACCGGCGTTGACTGCTGTAGTTGGGAACATGTCCCAAACATCACTGCTGCCTGGTTGCCTTACAGGAGGTGTCGGTGTAGTAGGTTCTGTAATGATTGGTGGCGATGCTCCGAAAAGTTCAAAAACATTAGGCTGTTTTTTTTGCGCCTCACCGTTTTCGATTGATAGGACGCCTGACAACAAATCATCAGTAATCTGTTTCGTAGAGCAATGGTGAGAATATTTACGGTTTGTGTTGCCCTTTCCGGGATCTTTAACTGCTAAAGAAGGCACCCAAGTTGACCTTATTGGTTCAACACATGCATGAGCAGAGGCATTCACCAATGCCGAAAGATTCTCTTCGCACTTCAAAGCGTGTCAGAATTGGGAACTTTTAGGGATAATTCAACATGTCTGACATGTATAAGGTTAATGAAAACTGTGTTGAGGTTGCTAAACCTTCTGTTCCAAACGGTCTGCATTAAATCACAGCATGTCTCATTAACTCCCTAGATAACGATAACATTGCATTAGCCAAAGCCTGGGAGTGAGGTCCAGTCAATTACCTGAAATTCGAGACGAGCATTTTCTAGTTTGCGTTCATTTCGCTCAAGTTTATCTGCTTCTTTTCGGGGGAAAGTTCGACCCCTCTGTAGATATTGATCTCTCGAAGCCCTCACCTTAATTATTTTGCTTTTGAAATGATCGAGGCGAACTCTGCATTCTTCACGGCTGTTCATTTTCGATTGTAACTGGATATTAAAAAATATAAGATTATGCAGTTGGTGACGAGATAACGTACGGAATCTAGCTCTGTAGCCCATGCTTCGATATCGTTGATGACTTTATCCTGAATAGCAGCCTTGATTGCTGGTAAAAGTTCGTCCCTTAAATGCTTTTTATTGCTTGCGTTTGCGCTGGACGCTGTCTCAAGTTGTTGCCCCGATCCATCATAAAGGCCATGAATAGCCCTCGACATGTCACAGGAAAGTGAAACCACTTCTACAGGCATATTCAGCAACCTGAATGTTGGAAAACGTATACGGAATGACCTTGATATTGTGTGACCAATCCACTTACGCGATCTCTTAATCCATTTACTGTCTCGCACAGCAGCGTAATATTCGTTCGAAGTGACGAATAGACGGCGTCATTTGTGATGGCAACTTGCCCGAACAATTCCAACGCCTACACCCTGATCAGTATGAAAAGACCTCGCCAGCTCCGGCGCTGGCATCACCTTCTGTTTGGCGATGGAAAACGTCGAGGTCATCGGAGTCGTGCGACGATGCACCACTCTGGTGAATTCTAGATTATAATGTGGCAGATTACCCGACTGTGGGTATCATGAATCCAGAGTCTGATCTGCAGCCCCGTTCCACCTTCCTAACGGGTCCAATGGGTCCCTGTCTCTGTTCCTGGCCTGTGCCGATGATCGCCACCGTCTCCAGTGGCCGGCAGCCTCTCGTGTCTCACTGTGTATCGCACCCGAACCCTTCTGTTACCGACCCCCTCGCAATCTCGAACCGATCTCGTGTTGTTCACTATATTGTATTGTGTGCTCGACCATCGCAACAGTAGGTCTTTCGGTCGGCCAATGTCGCAACGCCATTCACACTAGTTGCAGAATCTTGAGCTCATTATTCCGTGTTATCTCATTTTTTATCCTACTCTCGTCCTTTGTCTGCTCTTGGAGAATTTTTGAATCAATATTGCTGCTGCGATTGATTATTTCATTTTTTTATAACCGATAGTACCAATGATTTGAGAGCCTTTGTCGCTCTTCGAAGCCACCTTTTTCACATCGCAAATCTTATAGACGAATTGGGTCCCGCAGCGTTATCACACATTTCCACCAATTCTGAGGGTATGGTTATGAATACCGATTAGAACCGAAGAAATTTACTACAACTGCTATTGTGCAGGATATATCGAAGCCTGTCAATATGGAGGCTTGCTGTCTTTTGAGAGAATGGATTAAAAAATGCAATGGGATTACGAATTTTTGGTGGGCACTGGATCACTTCTTGATAGATGAACATCAACTTTGGAAGTATTTCCTGATTGTTTTGAAAAATATGCACTCTGCAAAAGTATGATAAATGTTAGATTACGAAAGTGTACCAGGCATTCAAGGAGCAACTTCCGATCAGGCTCCCAAGAAATCTAGATTCGCCCAAAACTGGCCTTAACAGAGGCAGACCAGGTTCCATCTTTACCTTCACGTGCATCAACAACGGCTTCAAGCTTATACATACCCTTAATAACCAGTTTTCGAACTACAGTAGGTGCACCAATTGGAAAAGTGATCGGTGACGACTTGCATGACCCTGGCAGGACGTCATATGAAAACTAATTTTTCGCCTGAAGCACATTTAGAAACGGAGTAAAATACAAAATCACCAACTTGGAAGATCGCATTAAGCACGTCGACATCTGCTTCGTTGTGCACGATTTCCAGAACGAATCAAAACGACTTCTCGATGGATGTTTTCTAAATTTGGACGGTATGGCAGCAAAACATGAGATTCCAGACGATCCGGGGAAAAGTTTGAGAAATCGGCACGAAAAGCTCGTCCATGAAATGAACGGTGAATACCAGGTGGGTGAAAATGCTGGGCCAGGCCAAGCATTGATTCACTAGTAATGCTCCTGATCGACCCTGAATGTTGGAGATACATGCAACTCACACATCAGTCGTTTTCGGCTGTACAGGGATATTTTGCCATTGTTGCTGCTGCTCGTCCCTGAAAATAACGGTCAACACCTTCTCGTCGACGGCGCTGTTGCTCGCATGGGTTCCGTTCGCGCTCCAAAGAGGGCCATCAACGGCCAGGCCGCATGCTCGGCAGAGAGATGCGCTCGAGCGGCGCGACTGGAGGTCGTACTGGCCGAGAACACGTTTCTCGGCGAAACGGTAGACGGGTTGAAGGAGATGATCGATGTGGCCAACCAGGCTGGGGCGCAGAAAGACCAAATCATCGCCAATCTGAAGGAACAGCTGCAAGACTGCCAGAGCAGATTAGCGGAATCTGAAGAAAAACTTGTCGAATCGAGTCGGCAAGAACGCAAGCTGGCGGGAGCTGTTGAGCAATGTCAATTGCTCAGGGACGATAAAACGTTCTTGCTTAAGCAAACGTGGATGGCGCTGAAACAACTATCTGACGTACGGCAAAGGAATGAACGGCTCGAATCGGACATCGTCCGCATTCGGGACGAACTAGATCGCAATCAGCTGGAGTCGAGGCTTGAGATCACGACATTTACATTATCTAAGGTGACCATCCTATCAGTCCCGTTAGGAAAACTACACCTTTTCACCAGCAAGATGTGACTGATAGGTCGAATATATTCGGAGGAAGAGGCACTTGGGGGCTGATGATTTCCAGATCATCGCGAACGAAATCGAAAGACTAGAGGCGGAAGCAATGGCAGGCGAGCGACTTGAGCAAGAGCTATACGCGGAGCAAAAGAGATCGGAATCCATCAAACAGCTGCTCAACGAATCGATCGAGGAAGAGAAAAAGTCCCGCGAACTGGTTGCCACATATATTGATAAGGAAGCGCAGTGGATTAACCAATTACGGCGAATAATGGATCCCGCTTTAGAGCTGGAATCGGCACCGGTTTGATTCTATATTTTAAACAAAACAACTATGCATTTATCAGTACAATATTTATGATTAATGGGCAGTACAATATGGCTGGGAGAAGAGCCGTTACTGGCGCCATTCACGGTCATGACGATTCACATTGAACTCCCAGTGCTTTTTCTTCCAGCGGAGCAATGAAATGTGCCATTGTTGCAGTCATCGCCATGGAAAAACCGAGAAGCGCGAACGGAATCCATAGCCGCTCATGTCGCAAACATATGTCGTATATCTCTCCTAAAACTAACAGCCCTAGAGTTCGTAAGATACCGGCCGTTGATTGAGCAACCGAGGCAACGGATCCACGATTGTCCGCTGACGATGAATCATTGATCAAAACGGTGGCAGCGGTTAAAGCAATCGACGACGCTATGTTTTTAGAGACCATGTGCACTGCCATTATCAGATAAGGGTAAGGAAGATATCCAGGTACTATAGCGAATGGAAAAATGATCACTAAACACCACGCTGAACAAAGAAACATCTTTCCCGCTCCTGAACATGAAAATTATCAGTGAAACGCCAGGAATCCGAAGAATGGTAATACGCACCAAATGCACGAATGAGAGCAGGGCAGATAAACATTTGACTAGCGATATACGCAGCGCCTTGAATTGCGAATAGCTTACCGATGGCGCTAAGTGGCAAACCAAGCCCACCTAAGGGCTCGATAATGATCATCGAGGTCACAACGGAGGAGCCAGTAAGCACCATCGCTAAAGTGCCATAGAGCAAAACTGGAATTGCTGTCGTCCTTCTCGAGAGAATCATTTTGATTGAAAGACCTCGAGTTTGCTCTGACACGATCTCCCTTGCCGAAGGCTCTTCCATGAAATAATATACGTTGAGGAACACAATAAATATTAAAGCTGACGAGATGATGCAAGGTCCGAACGCTTGCCAGCCGGCAATTTCCTGAAAGAAGGACACGGCGAACGGGCATACGGTTTCAGAGATGGCGAAAAACATGTAAAGAGTCGCATAATTTCTGCTGCTATTTGCAGAATTGCTGACATCCCCGGTGATTACTTTCGATATGAACATAGAGGCATCAAACAACCCGTTCCCGATTCGAGCAGCTAGAAGAACCGAAAATATCGAAGCAACTGAGAATATCGCCATGCATACTGATGAAGCGAGTAAAGATATCAACAAAACAGGTCGTCGTCCATAATTATCGGAAACGCGTCCCCAGAATGGATTTGATATTGCACCGAAAAAACTCGCCGCAGCCGATAACCCAGCGATATATTTACCAGAATGATCCTTCATATATTCTTCTCCATACGATGACGATAGAACACGTTTAACAAGGGGAGGAAGTAGGGACGTAAGACCAGAAAATTGGAATGCGACAACAAACATCACCTGATTCCCAACGAAACGACATAAACAGACTGAAATCGACGGTCATACTGGTAAAATACCATATTCGTTAATGCGATCGTCGTGTTGCATCTTGATCCGCGAATAGCTCCCATCTCAAAAGGTCAGATGACCTGAATGGGGGAGTGCAATAAATGTCCCAGTCGGGAAGATCAGGACTGTCGACGACAGCCAGGTCAACTCTCAGTCAGTCCACCACGTTACCATTCGGACCCTCTCCGAGTCCGGCTTCGAGTCAGCTCGGAGTCCGTGAACTCCAAACTCCGACCACAACTTGTCTTTTTTTGGCGCCAACCGCTTGCAGCAAATTTTGGTCCCGTATCGAATTTTGCATGACGAGTGATCTAATCCCGCTTCAAGTAAAAAGCGTCCCATAAGCGATAGCGATTCGATAATCTCTTGAAAAGTGCCGGTGATCGCACCAGGTTTTGGCGTTGATTGTTTAGGATGTCAATCGGAATTGACACAATGCATCGGCTACATCTGCACCGATAGTGCACTCCTACGCAAAAGTTCAAGCAAATACAAAATGTTCAATGCTGACAATCACGAAAATCGTTCGGTGCTTTTTGATGCAATTCTCGCACTATATTTATTGTAGAGGTCGATCCGATCCTGAACATGTCGCCACCCACATTGATGTTGGTCCGATCATCGACCCGTATTTGGTACAGTAAAAGGGGGTGATGTGGTCCAGGGAATTACGATACGTCAGATGCACTGTCACCGGTCACTGTCGCCACTCTAGAAGTCCACTCCCTCAATATTCGTCACTGATCGACCCTTTGGTTTCATTCATACAGATACTTTATCCATCATCAGAAGCAATATCCAGTCATGGGAGCGGGAACGCAGGCGGAGAGGTTCAAGGCCTTGCTGGTCGATACGCTAGCCAAAGGCGGGCCTGCTGTCGCCGAGGAAGCGTGGGCCAATGGCTGGAAAGAGTCCAGTGATATGTTGTTTCAACTTTTGGTGCCTTATGAGATGCGCCAGGCGTTTTCCAAAGAATCAGCAGAGCTTCGTGACGCCTTAGCTAAGGTACTGTTGGCCGAGCCAGGTTCGGACGAGAGAGAACGCGCATGGAATGCCACAGAAAGTATCCAAGTTAAGGTTGAACAAATAATGTCACATCACCGACAGAAGGAAGATGAAACTCGAGAAGGAATGTTCACCGAAAAAGTAGAAATCAGTACGGGAGAGGAAGAGGTCAATGAGAACTCGATTTTGTCCAAAGATGTTTCTGTATCTGCTTCTTTGCTGACTGATTCGGAGACTATGCTTATTGGCAATGTCTTGAAAGATCTAAAGCAGACTGCTTTTTTGTGCGAACGTGTTCATATCTCTACTGCTGCAGGAGAAAATGGGGTCCCGGAAAAGCCCAAGCGGAGGCTACTGGTGATAACCGAATTGCGAATTTCTTGCTTTCGAGAGCGGCTTGTGCTGAACCATCTCAGTCCTGTTTCATTGACGACATTCTTAATAGACATAATTAGCGTCGAAGTAGACCTGCGGTTCTCAATGATAAGGATCAGCAGTGCGAATGGGGATGTTCTGTATATCTCTTGCATCAACAACCTGCAGCTGGCATCTATTATGGATGCACTACTTCATTCATTAGGTTCCATAAAAGTTGGGTACCCTCCGCATGACCGGGTTCAGTTTTCGCCACAGTATTCTATAACTGATCAAAAAATGGGACCTTGTGATGCTATAGTGAAAACGTTCGCTGCATTCTGCGATAAGTTTGAAATCTCTCTCGATGTTTTTCCGTCTTACATTCAAGCATGCTTTACTTCACAAAGGAAAACGCTGAATTTAAAGGTAATAAGGGCTTTAATTCTCTAGTATCATATTGACATTGCGGGAAAGGAAGCTATCGGAACTCATACAGATCATCGGAAGCAAAGCTTGGTTCTTTCTGCGATTTGTCAATCGTTACGTCATAATTCATCAAATTTCAGCGAATTGATTGCGTCATTCATGCCTGCTGGTGATCCTGGAATTGAAGCAATATCAGAAATGATAACTCAAGATTCATCGTTTGCCTCTATTGACATATCTCAAACATTATGCTCGATGAAATCTATGCGCTCTTTTGCAGCTGCCATAACTCGAATGGATCTTTTACAATTGAGATGTCTAAATATCTCTGGCAATCCGATTGGGAACCGCGGCTTGTCGATTTTGCTTTCTGCACTAGGTGAAGCCTCAATTCTTCTTGAGGCTTTCGCGTGCAGTCGCTGTGAGCTTTCTGAGCAAGGATTTGAATCCCTTTGTAAGTGAACCTCCGATTGTAAACTGGTTAATGACCATTTGAATTAGCCGTTTATTTGTCCACAACGGTCCGCATTGCCTATTTAGATGTCTCTTCAAACTCCCCGGGCAAACGAGGTCTGATTTCATTATCCGGCTGTCTCGAGGTCCTGTCAAACATCGAAAGAATCAACTTGTCAAATTCCGGACAGGGAGCTTGTATTGCCGCTGTCCTGCAAACCCTATTACAGGCTAACCCACCTCGACTGAAGTGGTTAGGTTAGTTCCATGCCTCATCCCACATAATCACCCTTAATTCGTTTCGTAGACATATCTCAGAATAAACTTTTCTCAGAAGAAGTACAACAACTCTCAGGTTTAATCACGGTCTCAGAGTCTCTATCGCATATATCATTATCCAAATGCAAATTACGGGAGGCTGACACCTTGGTGCTACTTGAAACCATATCCTGTAAACAGGCAGGGCTAAAATTAACCCTTAATTTATCGAAAAACGGCCCTTCCCAGAAAGAAACGACCTTTTGGACAGAAGCATTCCGGAATGTCTTGAAAAACCCAGTTTTACAGAACAGTGTCAACAACATATCGGCTTTGAACTTGAGTAATTGCAGGCTGAATCCGGAGCAACTAATCGAGGTCAGTGGTTTGCGTGATCGTTGGGACCGTGTTTGCTCACTTCCAATCAGGTATGCAGACATCTTCAATCCGTGTATCCTCTTACAATTTTGTCGTTGGATGGCAACTTAAAAGCTGGAATATTCAACCGAGAAGCAGCAACTCGTATTGGATCTGCAGTTGCAGATCTTCTTAACAAAAAAGAAAGCTTAAAAGTATTGAGTTTATGCGGCACAGGATCGTCGCGGTTTGGACCAGCTTGCATCAATCAAGTACTCGACGCTCTATATAAAAACGCATCGTTGACGTCGCTCATAATTTCTAACAATGGCCTCAACAAATCCTCATATGTGCGTATCAGAGGTTCCGATTTTTCGTTGCTGATTTTTTCACTTAGGATTTACTGAAGCAAGTATTGTCCACTAATACTATCCTCCAAAATATCGATGTTGACAACAATCGAGCTTCCTTACATGCTCTTGGCGTATTTGCCTCTGGGTATTGCACGAGCCGCTTCCAGACTTCTCGCTGATCATGGGTTTTAGGGTAATGAAATCATGTAGTCTTCGCTCCGGTTTGCCTCGAAACGACCTAGTGAATTGCATTACTAACGAACGCTCTCGGGACTTGGTTGAAATGTTGTCTACGCTAATAGCACGTTGTTTCCATGAGAACTCAAGTCGAGGCACTGTGGACAGGTCACTTGAAAGTTTAATTTGCCAGACAAGCTGGCTTCCAATAGGAAAGTTTCGATCTCCAGGAAGTATTATCCAGTCTCGCTTAGAAATTTCAGAAAGTGAAGTTGTCCACAAGTTTGGCGTTGATCTTGCGTCTCTTGATTCTATTGACTTGCCCCAATATGAATCAGGAATACCAGCTGCTCTTATTGCTCTGGGCAATCGTATCCGTGCTCACGGAGGTCCAGTAAAAAAAATGGCATTACAGACATTGCCGAGTCCTTCCAGTTTTCATTCGGCAAAAGGCCTATTTCAGTCTGGTCACACCGATGATATTACTGAAACTAATCATTGTGTACAACTCTTGAAAGAATGGTTACGCCAAATGCCAATTCCACTACTTTCAAGCCTTACTTTGGAGGAGATGCATGCCGCAGTTACTGATAACTCTGAAGAAACTTTACAAGATAAACTCGGCGTCCGTCATCGAGCCGTTTTTGAATGGCTATGTGACTTGATTAAAGACTTACTGCGTTCTGATTCATTGAGCAAGCCTGAATTTCACATACTGTCAATGCAATTAACGGTCTGCGTATATGCAGCCTCCACAATGTTGGACGTCGATTTTGACCGTTCAGTCCAAACTATCACAAGTTTTATCGAATCCTGTATCAAACTTCGTTCCAAATAAAATGACAAATCATTTATGGAATCAGTGTTCTTGCCAATCTTCATTATAATGTCGGTCAAAGTTGAGAATCTGCATCGGAGTCCTCAAATTTCAATCCGATTGAAAGAGTACCCTCCGTTGAGGCTCCGCTAGCAAATGAACAAAAAATAAAAAGGTGTATGTTTGACGCTTAAAAGCTACATGAAAGAATCCCGAAAATTTATCCGGTAAGCTGTGCTATCTTGATTACACCAGGAAGTTCTATGGCAATACTATTGTTTGATTTGCGAGATTCACGCAAATCATCAAAGAGACTGCTTCAATATTGCATTCATGTAGCAAAAAGGATACAGGGATCTGTTAGAAGATTGGTGAATTAACGCAATGAGAATGAATCTGAGGCGATTACAAATGCGCAACCTTGCTCGGAATGGGATAAATCACTACATGATAATGGAACCTCGGACTCCCAGTCAGAGTTAACATCCTGTGCAGCGATAATAAATTGGCAAGCAACTAGTCAGTCTGCGCAACGCTTCACCGAAGGTTCAGATACATTCTGTCTAACGTAATGCCCTAACATACGCTAAGATAACCAATAGGGATATGTATGCTCAAGCGAAATTATACTTTGCCTGATACGCAACAGTGGTACTAACGTGATACATTGCGAGTTCGTTGTGATTGAACAAGAATATGGAGAACGATTTTCGAAACGCAATATGATGGGGTCCGAGCCGATTACTGACATAACAGGTAATGTTGACCTAAAAAACAAATCATCCACCAAACACGCAAGCGAAGAACGGATGTTACAGTGCAACAGTGTTTTTATCGAATCCTGCAGAACGTGGATCAGCATTTGGCTGAACAAAGGGTGGGTCTAGAGTGCATTGCAAATATAGGAAGAGACAACCTTAATTAGATATCTAGTGCATGTATAACATCTGGTGGAGATACGGGGAAACAGCGGAAAATATTTTGGCAACAAATCACTGTTCAGAACTACAATTCAACATACATTAACGAACTTAAACGATCAAAAATACGGTTCGCAAGATGATATCAGAAGGGAATCCTTGTTACTATCCCATAATCGCTCAACAGTATTCCTAAAACAGGATTATGATGATGTCGTCAAAATGAATAGTCATATTAACCTCTGATCATTATCAACGTCAATGATAGCTTGACCATCATCATCGGAAAATTCAAGACGCGGGTGTACCGATGATAGGGCTTGCAAGATGTTTTGTTGATCTTGACCAACTGCGGTCATGGCGTCAACACAATATCCTACCCGACCCATAGTAAATAATACAGACTCTAATGACAACGTTGGTCCACCTAATAACTCATCAGGCGATTGGGCTTTATTCGACCACGACCATGAGCAGAATGGACAAATATATTGATATTGGGCAGTTATACAGTCTTGATGTATATTTAGACGAACATCACATATTGGGCAAACGAAGCACTGCACAAAGAATAAAACTAGTTACCAGTATTGCGCTATGTGTAATAGCACACCTTGTGGCAAGAGTAGCTTTGTTTATGAGCTGATGATGGAGTCGATACAGTTGAACAAGAGCTACATACATATGAATCAATGGTGCTAACAATAACAAGTTAATTTGAAACGTGGGCGAAAGAGATGCCAACCGTACTGATTACGCACGCAAAACGAGCATTGCAAACGGGGATGTTCTGGCCCCTGGGCAGTGCAAAACAGCATATCGCCAAGCGGATAAGGTAGAAGACATATCTGACAAACGATTCGAATATCGGATTGAGGTACAGCTGAAGGTGTCGATTGTGAGTTCCACCGATCATCAGTGACCGTAACAACAGGAACAGGGTTACTGCACATCAGACAGGGTATCGTTATCACAGCCTCACAGCCTAAACTGTAGACACTAACGACGCGCCACTAGGAGGCCACCAGACTCACGACCCTTTCTCGTCAGTCGTTGTCGCGCTCGTCACGGCTTTCGGATCCGGCTGTAACGATGTGGTGTTGCGGTTCCGTCGTCACGCTACAGAACGCAGCAGAAGATGCACAGCGGCCAGGTTGCGCTACAGCAGTGGAGTGATGGTCAATGGGGCTTGCGTTTCATCAGTCATAACCGATCGGGATAATCGTCGTTTTTATCGCCACTCTGTTGCCTACATCTGACACAAGTTTATTGTCCTCGCATGTGGCATCTCGAACGGTTTCGATATCGCTCAACCGAAAATGTCACTACCTCGGTATCAACTTACAGAACGAAACCAATTTATTCAATTATAATCGTTTTGATATCGAAACCTCTGTTATCCATAAATATATGGATTTTTGAATAAAATTGATTCAGTCCTCGCACGTCGTGTGCCCAGGTTCAAGTTTTTCTCTTTTTGGCCCGCGCTTATTATCGATTTAAGTGATCGCTTTAGTTGTCATTACCAGCTGTGGTCGCTTTCTGTATCATGGTTGAAAAAACAACTTCTGTCAAAATCTCTCAGTGGATCAGTTAGCACGATCAATCACTTATCCAGTCAATGCATCTCATCTCGACCTTGAGATTCTTTCAATGATTGCCGACATTCTTTAACCAATTTGATCCTATGTATCCAAGTTGTAGTCCTCAACTATTGTGGGCTTGGTTTAAGGTTATTTGCAACTCTGCCGTTCTAATGTCCTTCGCTATATTCTATTTCACGATATTCCATCCGGTTAAACATGCTATCGATAATCAGCGTTTCATCAATGCATCAAATGAGTTGATTGAATGCATCAGAGATGGTCAGGAACTATCACCTCAAAACTCATTACCTGTGAGCTATGGTCTAGTAATATGGCGGTACAAAGATCATCGTCAGCGCTATCAACCTTGGGGCTACGAGAAATATGAACCATACCGAAAATTGATCGCCGAATTCGATGAGCTCGCACCTAAACTCCTCTCTGATGCATTGGCCGAGTTGAGGCAGCTCGTCAGCGACGGCGGGCAGTTATTGCTAAAAAAATTCGAGAAATCCGGATATGATGTACTGGCACGATTTGCCAATCATTTCCAGCGTTACGAAGCGTGGGGGTTCGAGAATGACAAGCCGTACCGAACCTTGATGCGCACCGCTACGAAAATCAAGGCTAAGCTGGAACACAATGCAGAGAATGTCGCAACTCCATTGCTGGAAAACGCATTGAACGCGGTGACGTCGGATCCCCAAAACACGAATCTGTACAGCGAATTGGCCGCACACGTAATAGAGCGTCATCCGGCAAACGCAGAACTGGTAGCTCTGGCAAATAAAATAATCAAGGCGACCCAAAGTACTACCCATAATGAATAAACACATACGATGTCGAGTCTTGATAACGAACTATATATCCGAAAATGTGGCTGTTCCTGACAAATTCAATGTATTAACAGCAATTTAATCGGTCTTGGAGAGTTGCATGTCGGAAACTGGTGCAGCGTTCTTCTTGGTCGCCTTCTTCATGGCCGCATTGACCTTGTTGAGCTTGTGGTAACGGGCAACGGTCAGGTCAGCAAGATCACCTCGGTAGAAGGATCCGGCGGTTTCCTTGCGGATTGCTGCGGCGGCAACATTGATGTGGTTGATCCGGTTCTTGACCAATGGGATGTTGACTTGAGATTTGTTGGGGAATCGAGCTAATTTACGGAGCTTCTTGGCCATAACGACCTTGCCGCCGACAATGGAGACATTGACCCCTTTCTTGCACGCCAATCCGGAATATTTCTTGGCGTTTAGGTTGTAGACGTTAAATGGTTCGGCCGACAGGGTCAAACCATTGTTCTTGACCAGAAACGATGAGGATTTCTTAACAATCGACCAGATAACCTCAGAGTTGGACATGGTGTCACAGGCCTAAAACGCTGTATAACGAGGACCTTGTAAAAAGCCGCCACGGACTCCGCACTCAAATGATATAGCGATATACCGCTAATAACCATTTTCAACAAGCCAAAGAAAATTGTGTTGCTAGGGATAAGCGCAAAGACTTGCACTGTAAAGCAAAGGCGTTGGACACGGCTGATAGAGGGAAATCTGGCTTTTGGTTTAGAAAAAATAAAAGAGCATCTATTTTGAGATCACAGTGTCTCCGTGCTTTCATTTTGCATCTCATATGTTTCTTCCATGCATCAAATCTGATTTTTTCTTGCTGGCAAACGATCACAACCAATACATTGTTGAGATGGTATACGGCAGGGTGCTATAGGTCATGATTGTAGTCTGGCTGATTTGAGTTGCAGATATCACCTCGAGTCCATCCTCGGTCGCTGATGATCAACTCTAACTTGTCTGATACAGAGTCAATCTTCTCTTGACTCAAATGATATGGGCCAAAATAATAGGCCGTCTAAACTGGAGAATCAGTTGCAAAATATTGCCGAAATTGGATCGTTACCAAATCAGCGATAGGTTGCACAGACACATTAACAGAGGCAGCGATGTTCAGGAAGCACGGATCGGACATTGGCATCGTCGGGAAGTAAACCAAGATAGAATCGTTAGGACTGAAGAGAATATTAGATAGTCCAGCACCATGAGGACCGATAACTAATGATGCTTGCGAGAATAGTTCCGCCTGTTCCGATAGGGTTGTGTTCTACTGCAGCGTCTCAACACTGATTTCCTCACATAGAATGAATATAATCATACCTGATTAGCCTGAAAGACGGTTAGACACGAATAACCGACTGCATCGTATAACGCTTCCAATAAGAGGTCTTCATTCACTACTGATCGAATCATCCCTGAGTTAGCACGAGTTACGTATATGGCTCTGATTGGCCGCTATGCTCATATTGATTTCATTGGCATCAATCATCGAAATCAAAACCTTCGCGTGCATGACGGCGCCAACATGATGCAGCATTCGCTGCCGTACAAGTAGTAAAGCTTTAGCAGGTGGTTGGATTCTTCTCAGGTACATTTCTGAAGTGCTATTATGGCAAATTTAGTTAAATACGCAAGTCACTAACTAGTTGAGGACAATAGTCGTGAAGTGTCTCTCCAGTCGATCATCAACAGTTTGCGGAACCGATATGAATTCGCTGTATGATTATAGAGCACAACATCAGCTGATCACGTGTCAGTCCAAGTGCAAACCTCAGACCACAAGAGTCACTTTTACCAATCCCAAATATCGTAGCAGCTTCACGAGCATGCTTAGTATCAGGTAAAATGATTGTAGTATTTGGATATAATTCACGAGATAATGCCAGTTGCGACAGACCTTCAATAAGAAAATGGTAATAGTTAGAATACCCGCCAGGAGAAAAAGCGACAACTTCATCGAGTTCACTGAATAAAAAAGAAACCAGGTATCACCTCTAGCAGTGTGACAAATTTCTGGAGACATTCTACATTATTGGCTTGTTGATGCCTCCAGCATAGTCACTAGCTTTTGTAATATGGGGCCCAAAGAACACTCCGTTTTGTGGACTGGTGATAATACCAGACGCAGATTCCTAATTTCAGTCACTACTTAATTAAAATCGTAGTAAATTAATTGCAACATTTTATCACCATCATTGCACCACGGAGTTCTACAGCAATTATTGTTTGGTCTGGGAATTCGGTTGGAACCACGCCAAAAGCAGAACCGGGTAAAAATGCATTTCCGACAACCGAGCAGCGAGATGTGTCAGCTGTATAGCATGATCATTGGAATACGCATCCTCGATAGCAAGTGTACGTACCCAGGCTATAGCCCGACATGTCCAGAACAACTCCAATATCTTCCCATTTATCTGCTAACCAACGTCGAGGCTTCTAATTAAATCGGTGAACAAAAAAATACACTGTCTGAGACCCCGATATACAAAGCCATATTGTTGATTAACTTCCTCCACACGTGCAGCATTCGCGGTGCTTATATGATGCTCAATCAATTCAATATCATCTGGCGTGGATATCATCAATGTTTGGGCAAAATCGAAATGATTTCTTGACGTTGGCATATTCTGAACTGAAGCGCGGTGTTGCTCGATCGCCTTCTGTTAATGTCTATCAGATCTGAAATGGGTTTATATCATGAACATTATCGACATGTGAATCTTGATGATTAAACTGATATCGTTTGGTTTGAAACCGATAACAATCATCTAATAGGCGAACTATTTCGTCGCCCCTTATGATCTGACCAACTGGTATAAGCTGTTTGGCTGCTTCAAAATGAAAAATAGCAGCAGTTATGTCGTCCATTATCATATGCATTTTTCCTATATTCCGCAATGATCGAAAAAATTCTTGATTTCATATTGTGACATTGTGATACCTAGATTTGCGAAAGCATTATAGCTATGAGGCTCCTGAATGGTGTGCTTAGTGCAGGCTTCGACCATCAAAGAGTCGAGTGGATAATTGTCAAATAACCCAGCCAAAATCTCGGCTAAGTTAGGAATAGAGCTGGGAATTTTCCATCGATCAAACGCTTCTGCGTATAAGTGGTATTGCCATCTTTGGTCCGCGAAAGGTTGAGATTCTCTGATTCGTGTTGTTATAAAAGGTGATTTCAAGTAACGTCGCATTTACCTACGCGACTGTTTCTCTCTAAACAAAAGAGAGCACAATCTCTGGCTAATTAAGGATTTTGGTGTGGACTGTCGTACGGATTCATGGGCTCCTCGTAAAAACCCTTCAAACCCAGTCACCAGCTGGTTTCGGATCAACTTCGGGATTCACCCACCGTTGGTATAGACGCGTCTAGCGTTATCATGATCTCCACGACCTTCGTATATCTGGCCAACGTATCCATAGACCTCGATCCGATCCGGGTGCCCATCTATGATCGCCTGTAGTTGACAATGGTCCAGCTCGCTGCATAAACCAATTCCGAATGACGATAGAGTCAACGCCGTTACTATCGTCACCACAGGCACCATTCAAGTCACCGTTACACCTACAGTAACGTTGTCGTTATAGTGATCGGCCCGGCGTCATGTTATGTCTCGGCGCAACCCCATGAACGAGATACAAAAAATCACAAACTGCAGAAGCGATCTGGTGGACCTTGATTGAGCACGCTGGAATTGTCGGTTCAACCCGGGTGTGCCAATCAGTCACCGCGACGCTGCACATGTCTCGGACGTTGCATATCTCGACGGTGAAGTCATTGAATACTGACGTTATCTATAAAGGAGCCTGATCGATAGCGAATGATCACGTTATCTTGTTCGGTTTAACTGTTATATTGCACCAACTAGTAGGGAAAGCTCAACAGTGCAGTTCGATTTTATCATCTTTTTTTCAGTTTCTTCCTGTTGCGGTGAGTAAGAGCAACGCGTTTCTCCCACTGTGTGCTGAAATGCTTATACAGCGCTAGCGTGGCTCTAGCATCTTCTATAGAGTTATGTTGGCCTTCCTGAATAGGTAATTGTAAATGCTCCATGCAGAGATTTTTCAGTGATTTCGGCGCCAAAGGACACAGCAATCTAGCGAATATCCAGTCAAGCACAGTATTGAAGATACTTGACATCATTCTTACTTGTTGGTCGTGTCTCTAATGAGATTGCGTGGATGCGACAACATCAAACAACGGAAATCAGTCTGCACCGAATGACCAACCACAATTCTATCCTTGATGATATCAGCAACCTGTTGCTGAACATCTTTGAATGAAGGAGCAGATAGTAAGCCTCCTCGGCTGATTCCGCTGAACTGGGTTCTATGATCTGTAATTGGCTCTGTAGGCTTCACTAAGGTGTCAAGAAGAACATCGCCATGGAAGTTGACGATTGAGACTCGCGCAAGGGCATGCCGCTTTCCAGAAGGACCGACCCCCACCATTTCACAATCGATGGCGATAATGTTAGTTAGCAATGGATTCCTACAACGAAACAATGATTAGAGTTCTTTCGAGTTACTGAACCTGAACGCGGTTGACCTACAGCTTTTCTTCTGAAGTTGCCAGATTTTTCGATTGCATGATTAATTGACAAAGTGGTTCCGATGGGACACTGGGTCTCTGCTCCTGGGCAACATCTGCAACCATTGAATGCCCTGTTAAATGTGCAGAACCCGCTCAATTACCTGGTACTGATGAATTTTTATCAAGTGCCTGTTTAGGCTTTCCTATTTTGTTTGATTTTTTTATGGTTTTGTGGACTTTGGCCCAGTTACTACCCAAAGTCGTCTTGGCCATGATCCCTGGACCAGGGCAGAAGGAATGAGGAAAAAATTTGCGCCCGCAGATTGACTGATCAAAATGCGCAAAAATCTTGGTAGGGGTTGCGATAACTGCACCTTAACATGCGCAGTCTACAGTCTACACCTACCGGGGCAACTGGGGTTTATCAGCGTCCACAAGCGAAAATCTTTTGGGCATATAAAAACGACCATTTTCGATGGCGTTAAAATTGAATTAACGAGCGGTCGAAACGTATTCGATTTCCGAATCAGAGAGTCGGAGGTCCCACACGCAGCCCCCTGCGCACCGTTCGGCATGAACAGTGGGGAAAGGGAGGGTGCCGCGCGGACTGTTGATGCGTGACACGAACTGGGTCAGTGGTGTGTGTCGTCAGTCTACACCAGTCTGCAGTTGTGTGTTGAGAGTGGCCTCCTAGAGAGGGGAATGCCTCGTCTGACATTATCTTACTCTGATAATATAATGGCCACGACGACAGCGGACCAGTCCTTGCCGCCCTTCGTCAGCCGCAAGGATCGGCCAGAACACCAGAAGCGCCGGACCGGCACTGGCCGACCAATATCATCGCGCAATATCGGTGTTTTGGGACGGCATACCGGCGTGCGCCTGCCGATCAACACGGTCAAAGACCTACAGGGGTTTGACGATGTTGAGCAGGCTTTGAAGTCTGATAGTGATGGGGAGCAAGAAGATCTTGGAAACCTACGTAGGAAATCGTCGTTGTTTCCTCTGTCCCCGGCCTCGGTGTCGACTGCTCAACCGGAGCTTGGCAGTGATGAAGCAATCAAACGTCTTGAGTTTCAGGAGGGCGAGGAGGACAGGGAGACTTCGGATGACGATTCTGACGGCCGAAATGATGACAGGAGCTCAGGTTCTTCAGAGAATACAAGCGGCGAACCAAGCACCGCACAGCATCGGAACCAAAAGACAACTGATTTTCTGTTTACTAGGAAAAATACCCAGCGAAGTCCCAGAGAAGCAAACCCGACTGTTCGAAGAATTGAGAAGCCGAAACCTAGTGGAAATTCCACCGTCAAAAAACAGAAAGCGAAATCACAACAACAAGGTGAGCCAGATTCTGACGATCAACATCAAGATTTTGGAGAAGAGGCTTCGTTTTTGGACGAGATAGAGGCTGAAAAAGTGGAAACAGACCTGTCGTCACGGAAGATGAAATCTAGTTTAGTGCAGAAACCAGTCACCCAGGATAAGCAGCAGAAACGTCTGCCTAAGAAAAAACGTCGCCAAACGCTGATGCTTGTTGAGAAGGCGCAAGAAACCGGGATCGGGCAAGATTTTGATAAGGCTGGTGGTATTCGGCGCAGTGGCAGGGCCAGATGTAAACCAGTCAATTTCTTCGAATGCGAGCAGATCAACTATAAGCAAGGTGCTGGCGGCCTATTTAGCATCGATAGTGAAAAGGCGGTGATCAGACACGTTCCTACCCCCATTGTCCCGTCTCGTCATCACCGTCAGAAGCGGCGGCGACCCAAGTCTTTAGTCAGTGACGATGAAAATTCAGAAGATGAGGCGATTGTTCCGCTTTCCGGGGAGGTCGTTATTCGCAAAAACGGCAAAGAGCGTAGTCAAGTGATAGCTGCGAGGTCGTCTGATCATTCGTTAGTCCGTTTGAAAACTAAAGTACCGAAGGGAATCACTAAGCAAGGCCAAGAAGTTGAACCTCTGGCATGCAAGCTATATGCGGTAGGCAATGTTTCTGCTGGTGTCCTTCAAATTCCTCCTCTTGGGACCAAGTATAAAGAGAAAGCTGCCGGGGCGGAAGTTTATTTCGTGAACGCTTGCCAGCGGAATTGCCTCGTAGTTACGGTTAACAGGACGGAACTCAAATTAAGCAAAGGAGATTCGTTCGTTGTACCAGATGATAATTCCTACTCGATTTGTAATACATCCAAGTCAAAGCGAGCTGAGCTGTTCTTTACAGTTTGTCAGTGAATGCCAGCAATCGCCCTGGACGTCTCACTGGATCCATTAATAAACCCGGTGAGTTGCCTAAACCCCATTGTACTGTCGTCGATCTAGTGAATCAATTGGTGAATCTGGTTGCATGATGGCTGATGCGTCATTGTCATCGCCTCGTGCCATACAGCTAATTGTACAGTTCAACGGGCCCAGCTCGCCCATCCAGAACCGACCCGAACAGCGATTGCGGTTCAGACTATGGGCTGATGGTTCCTGGCAAGAAGTACTGTCCATGGAATCGTTCCCCCTTGATCCTCTTGATTGATGTTCATCCGCAGACTGAATTATCGTCAAAATGGGTTAATAATGTCTGGTCGGTGGTCCACATTAACGAAGAGATCGATAAGGTCTGGGAATTGACACCTTCAGCGATCATGAACTGACGATTGTAAAGACCACGTTGGACCGAATTGTGTATCATTGCTGGATCGATATCGAACTGGAAGGAGCTTCTCGCCCGTCCAGTAGCGGTTCAAAATCCGGCCCCGTGTTCACAAAATCGACGTCAACTCGCATAAACCTATCCGATATTGTGTTCGGGAAGACGGCGGTCACCTCACCCATATCCGACTATACTTGCACGATTCTATTGGACCGGTCGTTATTATCGCCAACAACGTCCGTCAAGTTGCGCCCACTAGAGCTGGCCATCAAATCGATTAAATCCCTTCCACCAGATATAGATCCACAATCACTGTAATCCTCAGGGGAAATATTGCTGATGATTGGACCATTAACGTGGCCGAATTCTGTGCACAGTTCGCTGTCGTTCGATTGGTTCGGTCATTATACGAGCACATGGGGCAATCCATCATCGTCATCCCATATCCGATTCGTCACCGATCCGATGATCGCGTCGTTGCAGTCGGACACGCTGCTCGTTCAGCTGCACCAGCGCGGGCCGAAGCCGGGCGACGACCGTGTCGTCGGCCTGGTCACGTTCGGCCTGTCGTCGATCCTATCGGGATGTTGTGAGTTCACTCTGCAAGAACCAGTACTACCGGTTAGGGATCGTGGGACATGGTCGTGATGGGATTGACCTGTTTACACCTGGGCTCAGCATTATGAGGCCACGACCACCGCTCGGGCAATGCCAACATCGGGAACGACTACTGGTCGGGATCGCGGCGCCGATCAGCAGAAGCGGTAAATTCACGATGGAGATTATCGCCAACGCCGTATTCTCATCAAATAGGTCACAGGGCGAACCCGTTCTTTGCTCACGATGTCTGCGTTCGACTGCATATTCGTCAGGCAACAGCGATAAGTTCGATGACCGCGGGCGATGGGCCAAAACGCCTCCCTGATCGTTGTGATATTTAGGGCCACCTGCAACTCGTTATCCATATACCAGAGCTGTGCTCATCTTCCCATATGACGACAGTTGCCTCAAGTCGATATTCGAAGCAATCGCCACACACAATACGAACGCATTGGGTCCTGGTCTAGATCAGAAGATCGGCAATGACGACTTTGGCAAAGACTTTACGAGTGGTTATCAGGTCAGACTGAAGGGTTGGGCAGATGGGGCGTAATTCCCAATAGATTACAGATCTGTGATCACCATATTCGAATGGTGATTATCGAGGGTTTGCACGATGGGGCATTGATGAAGTCGATCATGGCGATGTGTGTTCGCCCAACTCCTCCTGATCGATACTCTTATATTATCCACAATATCGATATCACATTTCCTGATAGGTCGGTTTAGAGTTGCCCGGATTCGTCTAAACAATCGTAATCAGCGCCTGGATAGGATCTATACAAACCACGTTGGAATAAAAACGATCGCGTTGAAGAAGCCGCTGGCAAAGGTCAAACAAAACGCCAAACTCTATGTTAGGAAAGGGCAGAACATGTCGAAGACGTTCACAGCGATCGATAAGGTGATGGAACTAGAAAAATGCGATCGGATGGAGCGCGCAAAACGATTGTGTCTTTTCCCGACCGACGACGAGATATCGCTAATCGAGAAAGCGTTGGGAGGATATGTCAGCGATAATGACGTCTGTAAAACCGGATTAGATGTCGTACCAACACAACTGAATTGGACCCCATTATCGGCCATACTCGCCGACCGACAAGTTCAGCTGCAGCAATTGATCGACCTGGCCAGGAACGCGCTTGAACCACAACAACCCAACAGGACTGAAAAGGTAATGTGGTGACGATCTGGTGTTCTGAATTGAGTGGTTTTAAAACAGGAACATGAATCCCCCATTGGCGTTGTGCACAGTGATGGCAAGGGCGAGAGCGGACTCGCAACGATGACGGCGCGAAGACGTGCACGACTGAATCAACCATTGCCACCTTGGGGTGTCGTTTATAGATATAGTGGGCAAGCCAGGAACTATACGAGCTGGTATTTGGACCAGCTCGTCCAACAATATGAAACTAAACAGCCGAATATGATCCTGGCTCGGTCAGAACATGGTCTTTGCCAAAATGATCCATCGACCTAAACGCAGGTTATCACGTGTAGGAACGCGAACGACTATGTCTTCCTTGGCGCATTACCGGACCCAACACCGGAAGAGCGAGAACGCGAGGAAGCTAACAAGAGTCGACAGTTGTTTATGACCTCAAATGGGTTCAACGGTGAGATTTACCACCAAATATCGCTAACAATCGCATCTGGCTAATGAGATTATTTAGTATACCCGATCCGACAAATTGGTCATCCGAAAGCACCGGGATCCGCTCGAGAGCAAGGTAATGACGGGAAACTGAACCTCGAAATCGAACGGACAGATGACGGTGAATTTGTGCTGCTTTGGCAGAGCCCTGGGTCGATCCCGGTAGGACGCTAAGGCTGAAACCGCAAGAACCGCTGGTCAAGTTCAATGTAATACCTGCCAAGTGCCGCGAATTCGGTAGTCCCGGAAATCCGGTAATAGGAACGTTACAGGACATGGCGACGAACCTGATTTGGGTGAATGATTAGGATTGGCATAAGAGCGTACACGACTGTCAGCCGATTCCTGTGGAAACGCATGTGGGAAAGGCCGACCAGCCGTGGAGATTCGCCGCTAAATCCAGCCGATCGTGCAAATACTCAGAAAGGATGGATGCAATTACAAGAGTGGAACCCATTCTGAAAAATCCGCCAAGGAAACTGGGGCTAAAGAACAAGCATTGATCGTGACCGCAATCAAATCTAGGATAAATATATTAGATTAACATGAAGAATTAGAGTTTCAGGTTTTCGAAACAATCCCTATCAAGGGGAACATCAACGGTTTGAATAATATCGTCACCGCATAAAATGCAGGACGACGCCGCGTTATTGGATACATCAAAAACGCTGGCAGTTTCATCGTCGTCATCATCGTCGCCATCTGAATCAAAGATTGGCTTGCGCTCAGAGCCTGCAAAATCTGATATGAGTTCTGATATTCCATCGAGCCCCATTTTCATGATTACCGATCAGCTCTTGCATCCTGTCGAGCTCAGCCTGAGCGCACTTCGCATGAAATGCATGTGTGCAAGGATAAATATAGAATCGGCCGGAAAACAAAGAACAATGACATAGATTGCAGACCTGGTAAGCAACACCATCAACTTCTGAATTGGCATCAAACAACAATCTGGATACTTGGTTATGTTTAACAGATGCTGTACGGTTACGTAGCGACTGCAGATCCTTCTTCAATGCAGTAGCTGCATTACTCAACGCCTCCTGGACAGGGCAAAACGTGGATGAGACTTCTTGCTGACACCGAAATCCATGGAGAACGTACTTGGTCATCATGCAACACTTTCAACCTCTCATTGTACTGACGGAGACAAGATACAATCTCGGACCGGAAATCTCCTATTCGTAAATCATCGGGAAAGAACGGGAGCATCTAAACCAAAAATTGTCATGCCATGCAAGTGAAACTGAGAGAATACAGTGTACGTCTTCGATCTGAATATGGGGACTACATCCTTTGATTGATTCAATGGCTTCAGGCAGCGTTCCTCCACCTTTGATACATTGTTCTAGAAGGTGGCGACCGATAGAGAGCCAAATCGCCTAAGGGATGGATGGTTCAACAACAATGCCGTAAATACGACGGAAAGGACAACTTTACGATCCGCAGCGGAAACTGTCGAGTTGGAATCCAAAGATAATGCAACCTGCTCAATGTGAGATTAACCCAGTCTCGCGAATTTGACTTGAGCAATCACCTCTTTCGCCAATTGAGGGCTTACGGTCAACGCCATGCTTGTCGCCTCGCGAAAAAGGGACATCGTTTGATATAAGCGAACACATGATTTGCGCTTACCCTATAGGTCGAGTTAAATGATGAGCCATTTTTTGACACATTCTTATCCACCTCTTGATGGCATAATCGCAGCGCAAGTTTAGTGTCAAATAATGAATCAGAAGTCTGATCTTCAAGATACTCTAGCAACACGTCTTCGTCTAAAGAATTCTGTCAATAACAGGCTATTCACGATATTAGACGATCCGGACCTGGAAGCTTGACCATGAGGGAAATCATGTAATTGTGTAAAATTGGATTGCGGTTTCCTTCATGAATGATTGTCTGAAGATATCTCAAAGCCGGTGAGAATGTCTGTCCAGGGGACGGCGTCTCGCATCGATGCAGTGCCGGCAAAATCCTTACTCCGTCAACGATCGACCCTAGCTAAGATGTATTATATCAGCTAGAAGAAAACTAATTGAAATAGAACCATGCCTTAATAAAAGCGTCGATGGTTGAATCAGGATCATTTTGCACAAGCTGAGGTGCAACGCGATACATTAATTGCATGATGTGAACATTGCTGGCACAATGAGCCACAATAAGATCAATGGCTGCCTTGTAGCGCTGCTGCTCGATGCTGTAGAGAATGACCCAGTCGTGGGCCCCAATAATCTCTAAATCAAAGAGTGAATTAAATACAGATTCTGTCAGAACGCAGAGTGCAAAGGACAACCTGCATAACTTAGGAGTTCGTTGGTTCTTCCGTGCGACGAAATTAGGTCAAACGTGGTGTTACGATCCAGGGAATTTCTATAAACGGATAGGAAATCCACAAATTCCGTAATCAAATCCTCAAACACCTAAGTCAATAACACTTAACCGTCTGCCAACAAAAGAGTTGCACCCATACATCGTCGTTCAAAGAGTCCCGCAAAGTGTTGAGTTTGTCCAGATATATTTCAGTCAACCAAGTGCATATCATCGTTCGCTGTGTCAAAGCTGTCACTGGGACACTAAATATTTCACGTTAGCCAACACAAATTATGGAACGCTGATACAGAAGAAACCTATCCAGACGGCGACGTAAAAAATCTTTCAGTGCATCTCTGGAGCGATCTTCTTTCAGAAAAAGCAAAGCAATGTTTTCAAAGGGTCGTTGCGATTGCGAATAGATTGCCGCTGCTGGTTTGTAATCGCCTTTGAAGGATCTAATTACCTAACTTAGGTTGCAAAACGTAGTGTAATACCTTGGTCAAACAAATAGTCTCCATGGGCGCACAAAACTTGATCCCGCTGTGCTGCCGTGGAACAGAACTCTAGTGCCTACATGGCAAATACAGTTAGGATTATATGATTCAAGAATCTAGGAGTCATACACTGCCAAATTCCTTCTTGTTCAAGAAATGGAGCCAGATATCGCGATCCTCTCTGTCAATGATAAACTAAAAAAGGCAAGTGCATTAATTGATAAACCAGCGCAAGATGCATTTTATCCATCGTACTTCGTACAGTTGTAAAGTTGAGTAAACAAAAACCGAACCAAGCAATGGGTCACGAGAAATACTAATCATTTCTCCTGCACTCTGTGGAGAAACACAAATCAATAAATAACATTGGGCGGCAACATGGGATCAAAAATACTTCAGGAAAACGGCTGTCATATACGATAGCAGATGTCAATTGATTGTAACAAATTAGTCGATGAGCGTAGAGCAATAGGAAATGAAACCGAGTGACCGCAACGCCTACAGGGCCTTCAACTTCTTGAATACTTTTATCGATAGCATCAATCTTGCAACAACGACAAAATCAGATCATTGTTTTTTAAATTAATTCTTATTTACAGGGTATGGCAGAAGATGATAATCCGCTATTACAGTAGACGAAGTTTCATGACGACCGTCAAATTGCAACTTCCCATGATACAATCCGCAGCCTATGCGAAGAAAGAATCAGTAAACTGAGTAACGTTTGTTTGCGATGAATTTCGACCTGTCAGCCAAACGACGGTTTTTGCGCGACCATCTTCTCTGAAGAAATAAAGCGCCGGACTTGCACTGACATTACCATGCAATTCAATAAATGGTGCAGAATCGCATTTAAAAGCAGCTTCCGGATGTAGTCCGACGTATTCGTAGAGTCTATAAGACGCATCGATAAGTTTGTGCGTCGTTCATGCATGGACCAGCACAATTGACCTCGTTCTAGTGGCACACATAACGAGATAGCGATCGATTCCCAAAGAATCAGTAAACAATTCTATTTCGATTCCACCTAAGAAACTTGATACAACGTCGCAACAGAAACAGATAGAGCATACAAATTGGGCTGATCTCAGGTAACTGATGGAGCTTGCGTAATGTTTTGTCTTTCGATGCCAGATTCAGCTGATACACAGTGCCCGAATCGCTGCCAAGTAACGCCAATTCCGACCTAAGGAGAATGCATGACGAACAGAAAAAGCGAGAGTATTCCTACGAACTGTTTGCCTGGAACGACCCATGACACGGAATCGATATTTGCGTTTCCCGACTTGATCACAACAGGTTTCCTGATGGCGTCGTTGACATATATAAGTATGCCACCTTGAAGATCCAGTTAAACCACAAAGTAATCAAGGCGAGTAAAAAAAGATTACCGGATGCGGAAATGAGAATATGTGATGGCTGACTGGGGGATGTCCAAATCTTACGAGGAACAACGTCATTGCGACGACTCAATGCGATAACCTTTCACGAAGTTAGCTCGACATAAAAAATTGGTCGAATAATTGCTCCATTACACTATGAGTTTCATTATTAAGGTCCCAGATAATCAGACCCCGATCATTGGTGACAATGTTTAGCATGTTATTGGCTGTTGAGAATGCTACAATTGTGCTATCTGAATTTAACGTCCCCGCTTGCCATTGTAGCCTTTCTAAGGTAAACATGGCGGAATCAACTCCCTCTAATTCCTTAGAACACAGAGACTTAGGGAATTCCATGTGGAGCCCGATGAAATATTCCAACTGACCCGTTGCAGGTTATTTATTGGAGACGCTAACGATGCATGACGTAGGGAAGGAGACGTCAACTGAGATGTGGAAACATTCCTGCAGCAACCAAAATCATCAGCCACACACCCCATATCCGGCAGATTGCGCTCCGACCTGCTCGACTGACCACCATCATCATAGGTGGTATTCGCCCAATTGTCGAAGAGCATGACCGGCTGGATACGTGTGGCTCAAATCCCACCTAGATCCCGATCAGGCAGTTAAGTAAAATAGAATGATGGTGCTGTTTGCCTCGTAATATCGGCAAATGTCATTCACAAATGATTCCAGTCCGATATTGTAACGGCCCTCAGCAGTCAGCGTAACGTTTTGGTCGGTGTGTGCTGTATGTATCAGTCAATCACATGTACACGTAGGTGTACCGGAAAAAGAGTTCCACGTGTGGCCATTGGCCAAGCACATTAATCAACAACCAGCGATAAACCGGAACACATTCATTGTTTGATAACATTTGAGGGATACGTGGACAGATTCTGCAATTATTATTCAGCCGGAACTTGATCGATATTGTTGTTGATAGAGAATTGCAATATCTGACTTATCCTCACAATTGTGCTGCGATGCGTAATCGGATTGACGTCGATAACGCCAGCCATTGCGAACTTGACAACATAAAACCAACATGTCATCGACGACCGATCCTATCCCGAGACTTTGACTAAAAAATAGAATCTGCGTTGGATTTTCGACTTGATCGATGTTAAATTTGATGAAAAACAGTGAATTTTTTTCAAATGCAGAATATAAGTATATTGTCCTGTTGAAATGTGTTCTCTCGTCATTGCGGATCTTTCAATCTGCGTCCAATATGCTCTTCTTACTGTTCTTTCAATATCTGGAGGGATATGAATCTCATACTCTGATGACCCCAGCGCACCGTGATTCGATTTCTATTCTATTTCAGTGAGTTGCGTTATGAATCGAGCGTTGATCAATTTAGAGTCTTCCGGCGACAGTAGCGATGGCGAAGACGAAATGGACGAATATTCGGTTTGACTGAATAATCTACAACCAAAGATAGGTGAATTGAAAATCAGTCGTTCCCCGAATATTGACCGTCAATTCACTGCTGGAAGATCACGCCATCTAAATGATTATTTCGGAGAAGATTCCGTTTATTACTTGTCTCCTATGTTGTAATGGGACCTGTTGTCGTTATTACTGGCAATGTGGACTCTTTAAGTCGTTGGCGATGCTGGAAAGCCGATCTGGCATGTTTACTACCCACCCTTGTTGATGCGTTCCTACAGTCTTCCTACAGTAGGAACGTTTGTTTCGGAAAGGGAACAACGCCATTTGACAAATCATGCTTCAACAATTAATTTGTACATCGAGCGGTTATGGTCAGTATCGTTGTTGTTGATTCGTCGCAGAATGATAGATTCTTGATCTTGATCCCGTGTTGGTTGGGTCATTATATCGGTCATTGCTAGTTCGTGGCGTTCGTATTTGGGTATCTTTCATGATCTCTGTAGTCTGGGTTTACATACGCGATGACAACGTGTTGAACCAGTGTACCACAATGAAAATGTTCTACAAACGCCTTCTTTGAGGATTAACATGATTGATCTGAAAGAATTAACTGTAAGTGCTATTAAAAAAAAACTAAATCTGCTCCAATACCGATGTGAATTTCTGATGTGAACTTCTGCAATTTGAAACAACGTTCACGCACAGAAGATTTGTTCGCAAATTGATGACCAAACAATGGAACATCGCATCAACAATCTTTCGCGGTTTTCTGGGTAGTCTGAGTCTCAGCTCGAAAGTGAAGAAACCAACAGATGGAGAAAGTAAAAGCTCCGTTTATTATTCCTCAAGGAATATTGTTTAATGTGCTTGGATAGCCAATCAAGCGAATTCCCATTGGGTTTTCGACCATCTTCCAGTATTTTTTTTTCAGCTGCGACAAGACGGTTTTCTGGCGTCACACCACTACCAAAGGACCGCGTCAATTACTGTTCTCCAACAGAGGTCACGTTCACAGACACACAGGTGATATGAAGATGAATCTTACTTCCTTATTGCTTTATTTTTAAAAGATTGAGAGTCTCTGCGAAATGATATCAGAGCAGGAGGAGGCATTGCAGCACCGACCACAACAGCCAGATCAGGGAAATAACCCAGAAATCTGCTGGATGCTGAACTGGACGCAGAAACAGCCCGCCATTCTCCTGCATCGCTATAACTGATAAAGCAGAACCCGGCGGTTTCAGCAAGTGGAATGACCATTGACCAGGGGTTGAAGCACCTCGGGTTCGATGGGAACGATGCGAATTCCCACTACTGGTTGAATAATGCAGCCACGTACCTGGATGGATTAGGTGAGATCGATTCGGCATGCCAAGATCGGTCATTACAAACCTTGCCTCGCCTCTACAAACCCAGCAGGACTTAAAGGGCTCTCTCACTTCAATCCGCCTAAATCTGGTATTGGAAGAAGTTGATCGAATTACGAATATCACGGTTTGTAGCACAGCTGCACAAGCATGGCGAGCGATATATATTTCCACTTACAACACGACGACACGGTCCGTCATGACCCAAGCTATTTGATTTTCCATCCGGCCAGGCGATGACGAACCTAGCAGGCAGTTTGCCTCGCGAATGTCGAGCGCAGCGACTGAAGTGTCTCTGCAGCTTGTTTGGAGACGACGTCTGCGAACTCGGCATATTTGGCTGGAAGTTGGACGGCGTCGTGAGATAGCTCAGTTTTATCGAGGACCTTGCCGGGGGACCCTACTTCGTCAAGATGTGTTGATGACAGTTGGAGAACTGCAGGAGATCGACATTGGATTGTGAGAATTTCCCAGTTGATGAACGGGTTCGCTTGCCTCAAGAACGGCAGGACGAATACGGGATGGGATAGGCGGGACTGTCTATCAGGACAAGTTTGGCGTCGAAATGGATATCAGCTACTGCGATCTCGAAGAGATGAGTTCGGTGGGTCACTGACCGAACGCGTCGCCCATCGATAACGGAGAGTTGAATTGGTTCACTGAGTGATTCTAATGGAATGTGATTTGCATTGGCGAACTTCCGATCGATGAACAATGCGGTAGCGCCACAGTCAATAAATGCCAAGGTATTAATGGAACTGAATGTGAGAAGGTGACAGAAAATGGCGCACAGAACATTGATGATGTCGTGTTAGATATGGACTGATTCGTGATCTCGAGATAGGAATAAACTTGCAGCGGTGTATCAGTTATTGGAGCATTGCTGGATCATCGTGGCAAATTACGAGCTGAACCCGTGTGCCCCGATTGGCAGCAGTAGAGACAGAGCACCGCAGACGACGTCGAGTCGTTTTCTGAAACTTTAGTGCAGCACGTGGGGTTATGATGGAGTGAAGCGATACTTCTGTAGCGAAAAAAAACGGATTAACCGCCTCAATCACCATCGGAACCCTTCTCTAACCAATATTGAAGGGCGTTCTATAAACGAAACAAGATGATACGATATAACTACTGTATCCGTCGTTATTGGCTTTCTTAAACAGATTGAACCAAACATGGCAGGTCGAGTGTCCCTCTTTCCTACGACATTGGCTTCGATAATCAGCCAAAACGTGATGGAGCGTGTAGTAGAACAACGGACATATCATATACAGAACTAAATCACAACAGGAATGTTAAATAGGTGGAGAGGATAATCGGGTAATCTTTACCCTGGTGTATAACACATAGATATGTTCCCGTTATCATCCTTGACACTGAACTCATCCTTGCCCGATGGCGAACCGCGCTACTGTTGCGCCATCCCATTCCTCCAATGCGTGTCCTCAACCTGTTGATATTGTTGCTGGTGGCGACCAGACCGACTCGATCTGTGGCAACCGAACCTGGTCATGTTCGGGTCGAACCGCTTGGCTCCGGTCAGGTCAATGCCGACACAATAACAATCGTCTCCTCGACATTCTCGGTATGGATGGCGGAATATCGCTCCAAAGATAGAGATATCGGCTTGTTA